>DF364200.1:63667-77263 GCA_000787875.1 Solanum virginianum | reverse complement strand
ATAGTAGACGAAAGGTTATCTGATCATGTACAATTCATGATATACATCAAGCTTCCCAATACTCTCGTACAGTCCAATTGTAAGTCGCTTTCACCATTATTTTTTCTAAGTGTGAAGCTCACATTCATTGAAGTCTTGGCAATCTTGAAATTCAAATACCTGAACTTGTCAATGTCTTTTCAATATAGTAAGACTGTGACAAAGTCAAATCTTGTGGAGGTTGAAGAATTTTGATTCCTAAAATAACATCAGCCACTCCAAGATCTTTCATTTCAAATTTACTAGAAAGCATTTGATTAGTAGTATTTATGTCAGTCAAGTCTCTACTGATGATCATCATATCATCAACATACAAACAAATAATAACCTTATGATTTGGAGTGTCTTTGATGTAAATACATTTATCACACTCATTAATTTTAAATTCGTTTGTCAACATGGTTTAGTCAAACTTTGCATGTCACTGTTTTGGTGCTTGTTTCAGTCCATAGAGTGACTTTACAAGTTTACAAACTTTTTTTTCTTTACCAGGAACTACAAAACCCTCAAGTTGTTCCATGTAAATTTCTTCTTCCAGCTTTCCATTTAAGAAAGTAGTTTTTACATCTATTTGATGAATTTCAAGATCATATACTGCTGTTAGTGCTACCAACATCCGAATAGATGTAATCCTTATTACTGGCGAGAATGTATCAAACTAATCAAGGCCTTCCTTTTGTTTGAAGCCTTTGATTGCAAGTCTTGCCTTGCACTTGTCAATAGTACTATCTGCCTTTATTTTTCTTTTAAAGATCTATTTTGACCCTAAAGGCTTATTTGTTGGAGGAAGATCAATCAACTCTTAAGTATGGTTATTCAAGATTGATTCAATCTCACTATTAACAACTTCTTTCCAAAAAGAAAAATTCACAGAGGAATGTAACAAAATCTTATCCGAAGGAAGTAGCAATTCTTTAACGCTTACTACGCTTTGAATTTTCTTCATTTTGTATATTTCTCTTTGGTTCAACTTGAGGTCGTTTAGAACCTCCTTTAGACTCTTCAGATCTAGCTTTATACGTAATGTCTTCAAAGAATTCAACATTATCTAATTCAATTATCGTATTTTCATGAATATCTGGATGTTCAGATTTATGAACAAAAAATTGAGATGCTTTACTATTTCTAGCATATCTAATAAACTCACAGTCCACAGTCTTCCATCCTATTTTCAACCTTTTTCGCATAGGAACTTGGACTTTTACTAGACACCCCCACACTTAGAAATATTTCAAGTTGGGTTTCTTTCTTTTTCATTTTTCATATGGAATTGATTGCATCTCTCTATGGGGCACTTTATTAAGTATGCGATTTGTTGTAAGGATAGCTTCCCCCCACAAGTTTTGTGGTAAACCTGAATTTATAACTAAGACATTCATTATTTTCTTCAGAGTTCGATTTTTCCTTTCCACAATCCCATTAGATTGGGGTGAATAAGGGGCAATCGTTTGATGGATAATTTCATTTTTTAAACATATTTCTGCAAATGGAGATTCATATTCTCCATCCCTATCACTTCTTATCATTTTTATCTTTTTATCCAACTAGTTTTCAACTTCAGTTTTACATTGTCTCAATGCTTCAATTACTTCATCCTTACTTGATAGCACATAAATATAGCAATATCTAGTGGCAGGTGCAACACCTGTACGACTCGACGAAACAATATTTATTGCTGCAATTTTTGATGTCGTATCGTTCATGACTTCAGTTTCATTTGTCATCTCATTGTTAGAAAAAAGACAAGTACACTTAGTCACTTCAAATAAAGCGTTGATCTTTATTTTCACTTTGCTTCTAGTTTAACGGTGAAGTTTATAACTCTCAATCGTTAGCTGAATGAACTTCGATGTTCTGACGAACTTTTCAAGTTCTCTGAGTCAATATCGAGTTCAAACGCATCACAAAGGTTTTAATCTCCAAACACCAATTATAACTACATAGTAAGATAATAATTTCCTTAAGATTATTGTTCCTATAAGTAATAATGATAATTGTGTCGTACAAACTTTAGGTTTTTCGATGAATAACTTCATACAAATTTTATATAATTAATGTAATATTCAGTATGAAGTTAAATCAATTTCAAGAACATTAGACTAGATGAAAGGAGAGAGGAGTCACGTCCTCTGAATTCACAGAGTTTTCTTAAGGAAATTATTGCCCTCAACTACCCGAGGTTATGGAATATATCTTCCCAGGATAATATGATTCACGACAAACAAATAGCGGTACCTCAAATTTGTTGTCCAGTGAACTATTCAATGGCTTATAATCACACTTAAATTTTTCGAAACAACATTTTTTTCTCTTGAAACTTGTCTTAAACCTTTCTATAAAAAACTCCTTTATTTTTCTCTTAAGTTCTCCCAACATCTGAGAAGCATTCAGATATTTATAGCCAATAGGATGGTATAATGATCCATGTATATATAGTAGACGAAAGGTTGCACCGAAATACGAAAGGTCGCATGAATGTTCATTCATGAAATGAGCTCATTCATAGTTGCAGCTTTCACAATTTTCAATACACCAATCTTTATACAATGTAGCATTGTCCATTCACCCATTATACATTGAACCTGACAAAACTAAGTTCATACCCTTTTGAAGCAAACAATTTATTTTTATATGTCTTTTTACATTAATGTCCTCCTGATTAATTACAATTAATACCCATCTAATTTGTCTAATATTAAAATTTGTGCATTTGATGTCATGATGACATCAACACCTACCCTATATTATACCGATAGAGTATAATTAATATACTAGTAGAGTATCGCAAAGGATTAAGCATAGTCTCATATGATACCATTATGGTATCAATATACTAATAAAGTATCACAAATGATTAAGTTCAATCATATATGATATGAATACATCTATTTTTTTTTTACTAATTTAGAGTTTAATAAATAAATTTTTTCTTAATTATTTCTCATTTAATTCTTAAAAAAAAAAAAGACCTCAATCCTATATGATACCGATAAAGTATCAATATACCAATGAGTATCATAGAGATTAAACTCACTCCTATATGATACTGATATGGTATCAATATATTAACGCAGTATCACAAAAGAATATAATTTTTAAATTAATTTAGAGATTAATAATTTTTTTAATTGTTTCTTATTTATTTATTTAAAAAAAGAGTTCAATCCTATATGATATTGATAACATATCAATATACCAAATCAGTCTTATATGATATCAGTATGGTATCAATATAGCGAAAATATCACAGAAGATTGATTCATAGTAGTTATGTCGATGTCATACGCGAAATAAAAAAGAAAAAAAGTTAAAAAAATAAATAATTTAAATCATGAGTCTATTAAGAATAAATAATTTAAATAAATAATTTCTGTATTTTGTAGAGTTTTCCAAAAATAACAACGGGATTGACTGGTCCACTCTGATGATTCTTGGTGTGCGTATAAATGGGCTGTTATTTAAAGTAAAACTAGGGGCAATTAGATCACAAAGACTCCTATAAATTGTTGGGCACTGACTTTGTTACACCCAAAAAGTAATAGTCATCACAAAATACAAGAAAAAAGTTGGGTAAAAAGACGAGAAAAAAAAAAGTCATTCAAAAACTCAAAACAAAAAATGTCTTCAAGATTACTTCTTCTTCTTCTTCTCACCCTCTTCCTCTTCTGCCTATTTGCTCAAGTAAAATTTTGAACCATTAATTAATCAGCAAACTACCATATGATTTTGTTCTTAGACTAATTTTTGTGCTTGTCTAACTAATGTTCTTCGCTTTCAGGTCTCTTCTGATATTGACATTGAAGACCACCAAACTCTGGTATTTCTATTTTCTTTGTTTACACCTTTTCCATAGTTTAACCAAATATCATAAAAATTATCTGTCCTAAACTTATAAAAAGTCATCCATAAGAGCATGACAGAGGTATCAGGGCTTCATTCGAAGCTTTGGGTAGATTTTCTATATATTTATATGTATAAAAATGGGCTTGGAGCCCTAACACCTTTCAAATCCATGGACTGACGCTTACGAAAAATTGAGAAAATTATTTTGATTCTAGTTTCGAAATCCATAAAATGTTTTTAGACATTGTCCATTGAAACTCTTAGCGGGCTCATTACGCTATCGTGGAACTTTTTGAGAAAAATGGGTTTGGAGCTCCGTTACCCTCCGAATTTGTGAGCTAACACTCACGAAAAGTTGAAAAAATCACATAATTCTTATTTTGAAGCCCATAAAATGCTTCCACGTGTCGTTTGATGCCATCGGTGCACTAGAAAGTCCTAAAACAAAGAAGAGAGGTAATTTAGTGGTATTAAACTGTTCAACTTAGGCTGCAAATACAATTTCCAAATTGCTGGTTTGAAACTTTTTCAAGGAAACTTGAAACTTCACCCAGTGGTACTGTAAACATGGTTCAACAGTGATTTCTATTTGAAATTTAAACTTTGCACTCTAATTTAAATATTTTTATTTTTTAAATTTTTGAATGAAAATTCTAGATTGGTCGAGAGAACGAGTTGATGTCTCCTTTTACGGTTCTGGGCAACCGTTACGTTATGTGCTATCTTATAAAATTGAGCTAAAACCCAAAATTCTTTTAAGAAAAAAACAAGCAAACAAACTAACTATTTCCTATTGAGATTTTTCCACTGAAAATATTAAGTGACTATTTTTTTTAGATATTTTTGAATCGGTGAAACAAGAAAAGACGTTCATTGGCTATTTTTAATGTAAATTTCTTTGCCATTATGTGTGTTCCGATAAAAATGGAGTGAAAAAGTTATGTTCTATTATAACTTTTTTTTTCATGATTTGTTGTAGGAAAAATTAAATCTCTAATAGTGGTGTATTTGCTAATGTTGTCTGTCGTGTTATATTATGTACACTCCAACTATTTGCACTTATATAAATTGTGGAATGAGTATTATCACGTTATATAATTTTAAAGTTTTTATTGTATGAACTAACTTTTAAGATTGAGTTTGATCCGACGCTCTCTGCCTTTTTGTTCATATTATGTGGGCAAATCTTTGTCAGGTGGTGAAAGGAGCTAACAGGAGGCTCTTGCCCTATGCGGGTAAGTTTCAATTTCTCAATCTCTTTAATTCCATTGAAAATAAAATAATAAGACCCTGTTTGGATTAGTTGATGATAAGCTTTAAGCGCTGAAAAAAATTATTAAGTTGTGAAATTGATTTTATAAATATGCATTTACTTATTTGGACAAGAGTGTTGAAATTGATAATAAAAAATATACTTGATTAAAAGTGTTAATAAACTTTTCTTTCGATGATAATAAAAAATATACTTGATTAAAAGTATTGAGAAACTTTTCTTTCGATGAAAATGACTAAAATACCCTTACAGCTCTAAATCCTTTTAAGGAAAAAGAGGGAGGACATATATACACAGTGAAGAAAAAGGCATTTTGAGAGTTAGAGAAAATATTAAGGTAAAACAATAATATTTTTTATCAAACTAAAAATGTTTTATAAACAGATAAATCATAAGTTAGAAATGATTAACTACTCTCTCTATCCTATTTTATGTGATATTTTTTTTTTTTAGTCCATTCCAAAAAGATCGTCACCTTATTATAACTAGAAATAATTTAACTTTAAAATTTCTCTGTTACTTTTAATGAAACGATTTACAACCACATAAATACTTGAGAATTGTTTTGAACGATAAGTTTCAAAAGTCTATCATTTTTTTTTAAAAATATCATGCAAGTCAAACGGTGCCACATAAAGTAGAATAGTAATATTTTTTATGATTGCTAAACACAAAAATATGGCGAAGAATACTTTGATGAGCTTACAAATTTATCCAAACACCCGTAGCACAAGTTAAAAAGTTTTACCGATGTGTTGGGAAAAAAAAAACAGATTGTGGAGGACTATGCAAAGTGAGATGCAGCAGGCATTCAAGGCCAAATTTATGCAGCAGAGCTTGTGGGACTTGTTGTATGAGGTGCAAATGTGTTCCTCCAGGCACTTTTGGTAACAGAGAAAAGTGTGGCAAGTGTTACACAGACATGACTACTCATGGAAACAAGACCAAGTGCCCTTAATTAATTAAGCCTACTACCAAATCTTGTCTTCAATTTTCCTAAAGGGAAAAAAAACATGAGAATGTGTTTTGTGATTTTGATGTAATGTTGTCTTTTCATGGAGAGATGGGTTGCTTAGGTTTAACATTTTAATGTTATGTGTTTCAGTCTTCATCATTAGTCTTGAATTATATTATAACTTCAGAAAAGGGAGTGGCTATTTGTTGGATGGCTACTGTGGGGGATCGTTGCTAAAATACATTACAAAAAATAATGCATTTTTTGTTGGGAAATAATTATGCCAAGTAGCATTCGCCCCTTTGCTTTCCCCCATTTGGGTGAATGCCTTTTTCTTCTTCGTCAGTAATGACTTTTATTTTTCCTTTTCTTCTCCGAGTAAATTACTCTTTTGTCAAATTTTAATTTGATATACTTATTAAAAAAATAATATTTTATCTTTATTGAATGATAGGCTCTCAAACATATTTACTTTTCAAAAACATTAACTCAATGACAACAAATTGAAGGTATAATAGAAAAAAAATTATATTACCTAGATTAACAAGTAAAAGTGAAATTTGAATTAAGAAACTTTTTACAACTAAAAAAAATGAAAAGAGAGTATATATTAAAAGGCTCGAAACATCGAGAAAATTTCATATATAAAATTTGGGATTGTTTAGATGGTGATGTTGAGTTGATCGAAATCAAATAAGACTTAGTGCGGCACTAAACAACTTATTCACGATATTGTAAGCTCAAGTATTACTTGGAAACGCTAGAATAAAAAATTATATATTACTTGGAAGATTGCTTGAACTTTTCTTGATGATTGTACAAATGAGTGACTCTTCATACTTATAATATTCACCAGGAGCTTAAATGTAAATAATAATTGATCTTTTCATATTTATATTTAATATCTTCTCTAAAATTCTCTATATATCTAAAAAAATCAAGTACCTTCTATGAAAATTCATGAAATTCTAAAATTTTATAAGAAAATTCTCGACATATCTGTAGAATCATCCACAAAGACCAATCTTTTTTCGATGAAAAGTCTTTCACATGAAAACTTGGCGCCATGTATAACTAGCATGGCACTTATGTGGCATGATGACGTGTTTGAGTCATCACAATAGAGAGTAATTATTGTTATAATTTTTCAGCACAAAGTATAAAAATTGTCAAACTACCAACGTCACATCATACTGTTGTGAGGACATAAATCTAGAATGTACTTGCCGTAAATCAATACTGTGAAAAATTTGAAACTTTTTTAGTAGTTTAATACTTAAGTGAATTTGTATATTTTAATTACCATTCTACTAGTGCATTTTCCAAAAGTTTCAAATTATTTATATGCTTAATATATGGTAAGAAAGTTAAGCCGACAACTGTGAAAAAAAATATAACTTTTAATGATTAAATTTTAATTATAAAATATTGAGTTGGTCTAAATTAATTTAACTTTGAAAAATAGTTCAACTGACTTTGAAAAAGATGAATCTGACACTAAAATAGAACAGAAGGATTAATTCTACGATAAATTATATGACTACACAAACATATACTACTTAATTATTTATCACAGCTGTAGTTTTAAATAATTACCGCTCGCTGCTACTATTTCATTCGAGTTGCTAGGGATACATTCAAAATTTGTTTAATTAAGCTAACAATTGTATAAATTTATTTGTATAAATCCAGAGTTTCCTAATGGTATAAATCCCGGATTTATACATGATTAGCCTAACTTATTCATAATTATCATGTTGACACATTTGATTTATAAAAATTTTGAAAAAGTTCTAAACGTATAAATATAAAATTTGTATATACTTAGTTTGATTGCATATCGACAGCTATTTTCTATATTGGCAGTGAATTATACAAACAGTTGTCATAACTATAGCTACGGGGTGTAATATCTAATCTATGGCTATTTCGATCTATTAGGTTTGAGAATCATGTTATTTATGAAAACTTCACTTAATTCTGATAAATAAATGCAAGTTTGATGCAGTAAAGCTTTTGGTTTGCAAATTATAAATGCATAATTAATACACAACATTAACAGTAAGTTCCTATTTCAAAAGTGAATGTAAGACGAAACAATTATAATTTATCTTCCCTGCTCTCTAATTAGCTAAGCCATGAAAACAAAACTAAATTAGCTAAGCCATGAAAACAAAACTAACTATATGTGATTGCAATGAAATCAAGACTTCTTTTTTAGTTGATCTAGCAACCTAAATTTAGACTCTCCACAAATTCATTAATAGCCTTGTCAGAGCTACCTCCTTCACTAACTGTTTTCTTAGCCAAATTCCTCCATTTTGTAGCATTTCTTCTAATCTCATAACTCTTCTCCCCTTTGATTACCTCCTTCAAACAAAACAATAACTCTTCTCTTGTAACAATTCCTAACAACTCATCCAACTTAGGCCTCACACCAATCTTCCATATCTCATCAATAAATTTAGCATCTGTCATTTGATCAGACCATTGTGGCATAGCCACCATCGGAACGCCAAGGCTCAATCCTTCGAGAGTCGAATTCCATCCGCAGTGAGTCACAAAGCAACCAATGGCTTGATTTGCTAGCGTCTCGAGCTGATTGCACCATGACACAATGAGTCCTTTCCCTTTTGAGGATTCTATGAACCCTTTAGGCAATTTGCATTTTTCAGTTTCTCTTACAACCCAAAGGAAATTCATGTTGCTGGCTATTAAAGCATATGCCATTTCTTCCATTTGCTGTGATGCGAGTGATACCATGCTTCCAAAGGAGATGTAGATTACTGATTGACTTGCCTTTGTTTTTAGCCAATTGAGACATTCTTCACTAAGGGGTTTCCATAGACTTGCTCCGTAACCTTTGTCTCCTTCGATTCTTCCATCTAAATATGAAGATGGCACCATTGGTCCAATTAACTTTGCTGGCCAAAACTCTGAAACTCCTCTTGCTATCTGAAATCATAATCTAATAATTAATTTTTTTGGTTCAATCGTACGCAACTAGTTAAAATAAAAACGTACCTCTCCTTCTACTTCTTCAAAAGAATTATCAAATATCCAATCAGCATTTCCCACATTAGAAAATTGGCTCATTTTCATGGCTAAATAAGCAGGGTAACTTTCAGGGTCCCTAATAAACCCAGGAACGTCAATTGGGTACAAACAGGGCAAACCAGGCAACAACAGTGGCTCAGTTTCATCAATCTTCACAGGCAACGTAAATGTCCCATGGTGAATATGAGCAAACACCGCACAAACCATAGCTGAATTCGTAAAAAAAGCAGCCCCATAAATCCCGTTTTTTTTAGCAACGTCAAGAGCCCATGGCAAGAAGGAATCATAAACAATACAACTTATAGGATGTGTCGAATTTTTGTAATTTGTGACGAGTTGTGACAGAGTTCTCGAGCCATTTTCTTGGAAGGATTTTAGGAATAGACTGGTATTTTGGGCTTGGGAGTAACCTCCTTCATCAAATCCATCAGAAATTGGTTCAACAAAGATGTTGGGTGAATGAATTGAGTTTACAGTGTATTTAGTTGTGGCTATTGTGGATTTGACACCTTTTGAGGCTAAACGTTTGGCAAATTGGAGGAGTGGGTTAATGTGACCTTGGCTTGGGTATGGTACTAATACAACATGAGGCACAATTTTTCTTGTGACTTCCATTTTCGTATAAAATAAAGAAAATCAAAACTTTGTTTTTGAAATAAAATGAAATGATATGCATTATTTATAGGGTGTATGATATGTTGTACCTAAACTAAAAGATTATGTCATAATCGAATGACTAAAAATTTATTTGATTTTCACTTTTAGTTTATTTTTATTATTTTACTTTAAAAGTTATTTCAACTTAAAACTTATTTAAAATAAGTCAATTCAACGGAGTTTAACATAATTGAAGCGAATTCATGAAATCTATTTGACTTTGTCTTTTGGTTTATTTTTATTACTTTACTTTTAAAAGTTATTTCAACTTAAAACTTATTTAAAATAAGTCAATTCAACGGAGTTTAACATAATTGAAGCGAATTCATGAAATCTATTTGACTTTGTCTTTTGGTTTATTTTTATTACTTTACTTTTAAAAGTTATTTCAACTTAAAACTTATTTAAAATAAGTCAATTCAACGGAGTTTAAGATAATTGAAGTGAATTCATGAAATCTATTTGACTTTGACTTTTGGTTTATTTTTATTATTTTACTTTAAAAGTTATTTCAACTTAAAACTTATTTAAAATAAATCAATTCAACTGAGTTTAAGATAATTGAAGTGAATTCATGAAATGTATTTGACTTTGACTTTTGGTTTATTTTTATTATTTTACTTTAAAAGTTATATCAACTTAAAACTTATTTAAAATAAGTTAATTCTGTTAGAACCTGTATTTCATGCATTGGAACAATTAGAAAAATTTGGGACCAAAAGTGAAATTTTTGAAAGTTGAAAAATTTGAGTTTTCTAGCCGTTTTGAGTTTCAATTGTCGGATCATGATTTTGTCGATTCCATCAACTCCGAAATGTCGAATCTAGTCTAAGAGAACTTGCAGAACTTAATTTGGAGTTAAAATGAGATTTTGGGTCAGAAGTTGCATTTTTAGTTGTTACCGGAGCCAAAGTTTGACTTTGGTCAACATTTGGGGTTCGGAAGGTAGAATCGAAATTCTGAAAATTTTAATAGTTCCAGATGGTCAAACTAAAGCTAGAAATGACTTAGTTGTAATTTTTAGAGCTTTTGAGAATATTTTGAGTTTTTGAGTCCGAAACTAGTTTGAATGAACTTTCTTAGATTTGGGCCAAGGAGGCCTCAATTTCGAATTCTGACAATTCTGTTGGATTTGGAACGTCCCCGAAACTAGTTTAAATGAGTTTTCTCATGTTTTGGGTCAAGAATGCCTCAATTGCAAATTCTGATATCTCCATTGGATCTGAAACGTCGATTTTGGTCTAGGAGGATCTTTCGTTCAGTTCCTGGGGCTTTCGTGTGTTTGTGACCTATCGGTAGTTTTTGATATTGAGAAATGGGACTCACATTGGCATAAAATGATCTCCGTTGGAAATTTTGACTAGACCAATGAGTCCGAAATGTTGTTTCCAATTAGATTTCATATATGGATTGTATTTTTTTGACTTCGAATGAGATCGGAGCATCGAAATTGAGTTTGAGCAGTTACTAAAAATTTAGAAGTGGAGGGTGACGTGGACCAACCATGATATGCCATGTGGCAGGTGGTGCAGAAAATAAATAAAGAAAGAAAAGTGTGATATATATATCTGAAATCATTTCCACTAAAGGAAAGGAACGAACATACTATTTCAAACCGCGATTTCTCTCTCAATTTTGATTCAATTGCAGTAATTCAAAAGGCTAAGTTGTATAATTTTCTGAGGAGAACAACTTAGGAGCTTCAGGATTTGATTTTGGTGCGTCGTTTGAGGTAAAAAATCGCTGGTTTCTGTTGCATTTTTAATATATTTCAAAAACTTTAACATGCAATTTTTTCCTCATATTAGCTCCGTTTTTTAAACGGTTTTCGCTACTGAATTTCTTATCACTTGGGGAACATTTTCATGTAAAAATTTCCAGATTCGGACGGTATTTTTTGACGACGGAATTTTTGAACCATTTTACCCTTTTCACCCGAATTAATTGGTTTTAGTGTCGTTAGATTCGTTATATAAGTATGATACTATATTTGAATAAATTTTGGTGAATTGGAGTGTCATAGAAAGGGGAAAAGCTTCAGACTTGACATGATTGGAGACTTTATATAAGGCAAGTGGGGTTCTCGGGTTTAAGGGCTATTCTTGGCTAGATTGGAGAAATTTGGATTGTTGAAAGTGTTATGTGACTGGCTTAGAATGTCTTTAAATATTGTTGGTATGGATTCGGGTTAGTATTTGTATGTATAAGCATCAATGTTGGCTTAAAGGTTAACCGTTGAATCGAATTTATGAATATTATTGAATAATGAAAAAAAGAGCTATTATTGTTGTATTGCCTTTCGGATTGGTTGTTGTTGTTGTTGTTGACTGATTTGGCCGAGTTAAATTCTCGGGATGGCCTATTTTCTGGAGAAATGCTGCCATTGTTGTTGTTGTTGACTGATTTAGCTGAGTTGAATTCTCGGGGTGGCTTATTTTCAGGGGAAATGCTACCCAAATTTCTGTAGAATTAAGGGCAAAGTTGGAATTTAATGCCCAAAAAGTTTTTAACTAATGTTTGGCATTTTATGACTTGTTTGTAGACCTTGGGCAACCCAAAACGTAAGTTGGATTTAGCTTGCGTTTGGATTCTATTGGAGAGCGTTTGAGGTATGTAAAACAACTTTTCTTTTTCGGCATGCCTTAGTTAAAATAGGTTATGATACGAGCCTCGAGGAAACTCTATTCTCACAATTCGAGCATATTTATGATCCGCATTTGTTCCTTGGTATTCTGGTGTAAATATGTCATAAAATTGATTCTTATGTCCTTGGAATTCATAAGTTGCAAAGGGTATGTGAAAGTTGATTAGTTTTTAAAGTACTTGTTCTTTAACGATTCTAAAGCTACAAACGCCTTTAACTTTTACAGAAAGGCTCAGATTGTTTTGAAATTATAGTAGGAGTTTGTATGACCTAGGATAAGTATGTTTTCCGTAGGTAGGGCCAGTTCGGGGTCATAATATTGATTCTTATGCCTTGGATTTTATAAGTTGCAAAGGATATGTGAAAGCTGACTAGTTTTTAAAGCACTTATTCTTTAATGATTCTAAAACTACAAAAGTCCGTAACTTTTACAGGAAAGTTCGGATTGCTTCAAAAATTTTTGTAGGAGTTTGTATGATCTAGTATAAGTATGTTTTCTACAGGTTGGGCCAGTTTGAGTCTCCACCCGTTCGTGGATCCCGCGATGCCCTTTTATATGATTTTGGTAACTTTTGAAAGAAAAAGTAATAATTGTTATTCCGATTTCAAATGTGACTACTTTACTTATCTTTTGGATTTATGACAATGATTCTATGCATATGATTACTCACTACTCCGCTCGTACCTACTACTATGATATCGTTCACCAGTTCCCAGGTCGGTTGTTTATCGTTCGCATTATGATATACTCCGGTGGTGTGCTGTGTTTGGGTGTGTGCAGGGACGAAGATACGTAACGTCTAGCTCACTTATGCTATTTTTATGTTGTGATATATGACGAGGATTCAGAGATTTGAAACTTTCTGGTGTTATGCTGTGTTATGGCGCCATTGACGGGCGGGTGATCATATTTCCTGTGCCCTATGCATGATTTGTATTTTGAAAGTAAACATTTTAATATTTGTGGATATGTATTTGCCTTCCTTACTTTTGTTTCGATTATCACTCAGATTTATGTTCTGTATCTTCTGCTTTGCATATTCAGTATGTATTTCGTATTGACCCCCCCTTCTTCGAGGGCTGTGTTTCATGCCCGCAGGTACCGACGTACAGTTTGGTGATCCACCA
>DF364200.1:45212-61794 GCA_000787875.1 Solanum virginianum | reverse complement strand
TAGAGTTACTAAAAGATTATGATGTTGATATTCTCTACCATCCTGGGAAAGCTAATGTTGTGGCAGATGCACTTAGCCGCAAGTCTGTGGGTAGTTTAGCGAACACGCCTTCAGAGAGGAGAGAGATGATCCGCGATATTCATTAGCTGGCTAGTCTTGGAATTCGTTTGGCTGATTCTGGAGATGTTGGGGTTTCTGTTCGAGGTATGACTGATTCCTTCATTACAAAAGAGATTAAGCAGTTTCAGTATGAGGATCCTATTATGGCATAGTACAGAGACACAACCCTTGAAAAAGAAAGGACCCCATTCGAACTTACCTCCGATGAAGCATTATTACATAGAGGCAGATTGTGTGTACCTAATATTGCGAGTTTGCGGCGACAAGTTATGGGTGAGGCACATTATGCCCGCTATTCTATTTACTCAGGGTCGATGAAGATGTACCATGATCTCAGATGTTTATATTAGTGGGATGGTATGAAAAAAGATATAGTAGAGTTCGTTGCTCAGTGTCCGAATTGTCAGCAAGTTAAAATTGAGCACCAGAAGCCCGGTGGGCTATTGCAGGAGATGGAAATACCGATGTGGAAGTGGGAGATCATTAATATAGATTTTATTACAGGTTTACCTCGCACTCCATGGGGGTATGATTCCATTTGGGTTATTGTTGATCTTCTGACGAAATCAACCCATTTTCTTCCGGTCCAGACTACCTACTCAGCTGAGGATTATGCTAGGCTTTATATCAAGGAGATTGTGCAACTTCATGGTGTTCCCATATCTATTATCTCCGACAGAGGTGCCCAGTTCATAACAAATTTCTAGAGATCGTTTCAGGCAGGCTTGGGGACATAGATGAGTCTCAATACAACATTCCATCCCCAATCTGACGGACAGGCCAAACGCACTATTCAGACATTGGAAGATATGTTACGGGCCTGTGTTATTGATTTTTGAGGTAGCTGGGATGATCATTTGCCGCTAGTTGAATTTGCTTATAATAATAGCTACCACTCCAGTATTCAGATGTCACCTTATGAGGTATTGTATGGCAGGAAGTGTAGGTCGCTGATCGGTTGGTTTGATATTAGAGAGACTGAGTTGATTGGCCCAGATGTGGTTCAGCAGGCAGTGGATAAGGTGAAACTCATTCGGGAGCGATTATTAGCGGCTCTGAGTCGATAAAAATCACATGCAGATAATCACCGCTGACATTTGGAGTTTCAGATTGGTAATTGGATATTCCTTAAAGTGTCACCTATGAAAGGTGTTATGAAATAAAGATGTGGCTTCTGTTAAAGTGTTGTGGCGAAATAATAACCGAGAGAAAATGACCTGGAAAGCTGAAGAGCAGTGTCACCTATGAAAGGTGTTATGAGGTTCGGTAAGAAAGGAAAGCTCAGTTCGAGATATATTGGACCATATCAGATTTTTCATAGAATAGGCAAGATCGCCTATGACCTGGAAAGCTGAAGAGCAGATGAAGAAGAAGTATCCTTACTTGTTTTCAGTGCCTACAGGTAATTCAATTCTTCGTTTGACTTTGTTGTTTGATAAATAAATTGTTGATCTAGGGTTGTATTGTTGTGATAGTTGAAAAGGAGACTCCCCCAAATTGTTTGTATGACTCATAAAATTGATTTAACATTCGAGGACGAATGTTCTAAGGGGGGAGGATGTCAGAACCTGTATTTCATGTATTGGAGCAATTAGAAAAATTTGGGACCAAAAGCAAAATTTTTGGAAGTTGAAAAATTTGAGTTTTCTGCCCTTTTTGAGTTTCAATTGTCGGATCATGATTTTGTCGATTCCATCAGCTTCGAAATGCTGAATCTAGTCTAGGAGAACTTGCAGAACTTAAAGTTTGACTTTGGTCAACATTTGAGGTTCGGAAGCTTGAATCAAAATTCTAAAAATTTCAATAGTTTCAGATGGTCAAACTAATGCTAGAAATGACTTAGTTGTAATTTTTAGAGCTTCTGAGAATACTTTGAGTTTTTGAGCCCGAAACTAGTTTAAATGAGTTTTCTCAGGTTTTGGGTCAAGAAGGCCTCAATTGCAAATTCTGATATTTTTATTGGATCCGGAACGACGATTTTGGTCTAGGAGGATCTTTCGTTCAGTTTCAGGGATTTTCATGTGTTTGTGACCTATCAGTAGTTTTTGATATTGAGAAATGGGACCCACATTGCCATAAAACGATCTCCGTTGAAAATTTGAACTACATCAGTGAGTCCGAAATGTTGTTTCCAATAAGATTTTATATATGGATTGTATTATTTTGACTTCGGATGAGGTCGGAGCATCGAAATTGAGTTTGAGCAGTTATTTAAAATTTAGAAGTGGAGGGTGACATGGACCAACCATGATATGCCATGTGGCAGGTGGTGCAGAAAAAAATAAAGAAAAGTGTGATATATATATATATCTGAAATCATTTCCAGTAAAGGAAAGGAACAAACATACTATTTCAAACCGCGATTTCTCTCTCAATTTTGATCCAATTGGAGTGATTCAAAAGACTAAGTTGTATAATTTTCTGAGGAGAACAACTTGGGAATTTCAGGATTTGATTTTGGTGCGTCATTTGAGGTAAAAAAATTACTGGTTTTTGTTGCATTTTTAATATATTCCGAAAACTTTAACATGCAAATTCTTCCTCATATTAGCTCTGTTTTTTAAACGATTTTCGCTACTGAATTTCTTATCACTTGGGAAACATTTTCATGTAAAAATTTCCAAATTCTGACGGTATTTTTTTGGCGATGGAATTTTTGGACCATTTCACCCTTTTCACCCAAATTAATTGATTTTAGTATCGTTAGATTCGTTATATAAGATGATGAAAAAGAGAGCTATTATTATTGTATTGCCTTTCGGATTGGTTGTTGTTGACTGATTTAACCGAGTTGAATTCTCGAGGTGGCCTATTTTCAGGGGAAATGCTGTCCAAATTTCTGTAGAATTAAGGGCAAAGTTGAAATTTAATGCCCAAAAAGTCTTTAGCTAATGTTTGGCATTTTATGACTTGTTTGTAGACCTTGGCAACCCGAAACGTAAGTTGGATTTAGCTTGCGTTCGGATTCTATCGGAGAGCATTTTACGTATGTAAAGCAACTTTCCTTTTTGCTATATTTGAATAGATTTTGGTGAATTAGAGTGTCATAGAAAGGGAAAAAGCTTCGAACTTGACATGATTGTTTATGACTTGTTTGTAGACCTTGGCAACCCGAAACGTAAGTTGGATTTAGCTTGCGTTCGGATTCTATCGGAGAGCATTTTACGTATGTAAAGCAACTTTCCTTTTTCAGCATGCCTTAGTTAAAATAGGTTATGATACGAGCCTCGAGGAAACTCTATTATCACAATCCGAGCATATTTATGATCCGCAATTGTTCCTTGGTATTCTGGTGTTAATATGTCATAACATTGATTTTTATGTCCTTGGAATTCATAAGTTGCAAAGGGCATGTGAAAGCTAATTAGTTTTTAAAGAACTTGTTCTTTAATGATTATAAAGCTACAAACGCCCTTAACTTTTACAGAAAGGCTCAGATTGCTTTGAAACTCTCGTAGGAGTTTGTATGACCTAGGATGAGCATGTTTTTCGTAGGTAGGGCCAGTTCGGGTCTTCACCATCCGTGGGTCCCGCGATGCCCTGTTATGCAATTTTGATAACTTTTGAAAGAATATGTAATAATTACTAATCCGATTTCAAATATGACTATTTTACTTATTTTTTGGATTTATGACAATAATTTTATGTATATGATTACTCACTACTCCGTTTGTGCCTACTACTATGATATCGTTCGCCGGTTTCTGGGCCGATTGTTTGTCGTGCGCATTATGATATACTCCGGTGGTATGCTGTGTTTAGGTGAGTACAGGGACGGCGATACGTAATGCCTAGCTCACTTATGCTATTTCTGTATTGTGATATATGACGGGAATTCAGAGATTTGAAACTTTCTGGTGTTATGCTGTGTTATGGCGCCATTGACGGGAGGGGGACCATATTTCCTGTGCCCTATGCATGATTTGTATTTTGAAAGTAAACATTTTAATATTTGTGGATATGTATTTGCCTTCCATACTTTTGTTTCGATTATCACTCAGATTTGTGTTCTGTATCTTCTACTTTACATATTCAGTACGTATTTCGTATTGACCCCCTTCTTCGGGGGCTGTGTTTCATGCCCGCAGATACCGACATATAGTTTGGTCATCCACCAGTTTAGGATACCCTCATGCTATTTGGAGTGCTTCCCTTACTTTGGAGCCCACTTTTGGTATATATTCGTTCGTTGCATTGTATATATCTGTTCAAGGGTACGGCGGGGCCCTGTTCGATCCTATGATTCTGTCCGTTTATTTAGAGGTCTGTGGATATATGTGTAACTTTTGGTATATACCCTCGTTCATTGCTTTATATATATTTATTCGAGGGTACGGCAGGGCCCTGTCCTGTCCTATGATTCGATCAATATGTTTAGAGGTTTGTGGACATATGTGTGTGGGTTGTGCCCGGTCTGTTCGATGAGATTTGTATGATGTGTATGTTGGGCGGCTTCACCCGCCATGGTGGTCTTGTCAGCCCCTATATATATATATATATATATGATATTTTGTAATTGACTTTGACTTTTGATTTATTTTTATTATTTTACTTTAAAAGTTATTTCAAACTTAAAACTTATTTAAAATAAGTCAATTCAACGGTGTTTAAGATAATTGAAGCGAATTCATGAAATCTATTTGACTTTGACTTTTGGTTTATTTTTATTATTTTACTTTAAAAGTTATTTCAACTTAAAACTTATTTAAAATAAGTCAATTCAACGGAGTTTAAGATAATTGAAGCGAAT
This sequence comes from Solanum virginianum, assembly GCA_000787875.1. Classification (NCBI taxonomy): domain Eukaryota; kingdom Viridiplantae; phylum Streptophyta; class Magnoliopsida; order Solanales; family Solanaceae; genus Solanum; species Solanum virginianum. The sequence goes on along the minus strand of DF364200.1, from coordinate 56,924 downwards.
TCATGAAATTTATTTGACTTTAACTTTTAGTTTATTTTTATTATTTTACTTTAAAAGTTATTATTTTAACTTAAAACTTACTTTAAATAAGTCAATTCAACGGAGTTTAAGATAATTGAAGCTAATTTATGAAATATGATACTGATAAAGTGATGTCATTGCTTACATGGGTTAGTGACGTACGCAAATCATGCATGTTAGTTCTGCCTTAAAGTAAGATTGATATGTTCCATTTCTGGCTAGCAGGGCATGTTGTGACCAAACCAAATTCATGTCACGTATTAATTGCCTATTTTGGAATTTAACCAACCTCGTTTTTTAAAAAAGATAAAGTTCAAAATTTGAAGTTTAAAATTTTTAAAGTAATTTATGTTTTATAAAGTTATTTTCATTTTTCTTTTAAAGGTATGGTTTAATTAGAGAATAATGATTAAAAATATCTTAGAACTATTCGAAATGGAGCAAAAATAGCCTTTGGTTAAAATTTTGGCTAAAAAATTCATCTTTCTAAAGGAAACGGAAAAGGACCAAAAATACTTTCGAACTATTAGAAATGGAACAAAAATACCCCTTATTTGGATTTGGGTTCAAAAATGTCCCTCCTTTAAAATTTTGCAAAAAAAAAAAAAAAAACTTTCTGACGGAAATGACACTATGCAAGCTATATGGACAAAAAACGCTATATGATTAGACCACGTGGAACTCCACTTAGAAACTCAAGAGGTTTTCTCCCCGGATATTAGGTCTGAGACTAGCCTTTTCATGTCGAAAGGAATTATCATTTCACTTGCAAACATCTTAAAAAATTGATCTCTGAATAATAACACTGTCACTCATCCTCGTGATAATCATTGTTTCCTTCTCGAACCAGCCTCTCGAGCTCAATAGGATTCAACTCTATAGATTTTTCGAAGTTGCGAAGCTTGAATTAGAAGTTATTGTGTTCATGTTAGCAATGTAACACAGTCAACATAAGTTATCATTTTCAAGAGAAAATTCAATTTGAACTATAAACAGAAGCTATTCTTTTAATATAGTAATAATTTGAACTCCTCAAAGTCTGACAAAATTTGATTTGAAGAAGGGATGAAGTTGAATTTATAATGGAAGAGAGATATTTCAAATAATAATTTTAAATTTTTGATAGAGGGGTATTTTTTTAAGTTGAAAACTAATGGAAGATTTTTTTTTTACTCTATTTCTTATAGTTAAGCGATATTTTTAATCGTTTTTCATTAGAAAATGGGTGTTTTTAAACAAACAATTTAACTGAAAGAAATTTTTAAACCAAAAATTATGAAGAAATATTTTTGAACTCCAATTCAAATAATTGAAAAGTATTTTTTGACCTTTCTACTGTAATATGTCATGTGCATTTATACATGTTCAAAAACTTATTAAATCTTATTTGAGCCATCCTTATCAACACGTCTTTCGGACCGTCACATGTTTCTAACTGATTTTAAGGTGCATACTATAGGGGTCCCTCCATCTCACTTTATCATGAACTAATTGGTGCACAATTTATGTTAAATTTTCAGCAATTTGGCCATGTCGACAGCTTTACAAACTTATACAAGTGCGTAAGTGCTTTTATTATTATTTAATGACTAAAAATATTTTTCTTAAAATAAATATATTATACTGAAATAAAATAAATTGTATTTTTTTCATTTAAAAAAAATAATTTAGTTTGACTTAACACAGAGTTTAAGAAAATAAAGAATATTTTTTAATCTAATAGTCTTAAATTAAAGTTATGTCAAATAATATCAAAATACTCTTTAATCTTGTGACATTAAATATATCATGTAGAAAGTTGAAATTAAAGTATTTCTGAAAAAGAGAATGAGTCATTCTTGTTGAAACGGACTTAAAAATAAAATATGTTAGAAGGGAGTAATTTATAATATTTGTATACATATTTTAAATATCTTTAAAATATTAAATTAATCTAATCTAATTTAATTTTAAAAATTAATTAAGTACACTTTTAAATAAATAAATAAAATATTGCATAAATCAAAACGGATGAAATAATTAATTTAACTTATTGCGTCGGAATGGATGATATTTGGAATAATTTTTTTTTCAAAAACCTTTGTGTCCATTAGGGGGTTGTCTTTTCTTTTCTCATAATTTTCTATGACATTTTCAACTTATTGTGATAATTCATTTTATTTTATGGTATCATTTGTTGATGTGTCAAAGACGTGTAAGAAGTTTTAAAAATTTTGGGAGTGAAAATAACGAGGTTGGGCGTTGAGGAAGGGGGGGGGGGTAAAAAATTGGGGATGGTGATAGAGAGTCCGAGGAGTCGGGGTGAATTTTTTTTAAAAAAAGAATTCTTCAAGAAAAAAATTATGGTTAGGGGTAGGGGATAGGGTGAAAGCGAGGGGAGGAAAAATTATTATTTTTAAATATTTTTTATTTTTATTAAAAAATATTAAGGGTGGGGATGGGAGGGTGGGTGTGAGAGTAGGGTAAAAGCGAGGGAGTTGAAAAAATTCAACTTTTTATTTTTTATCTTTCTTAAAAAAAAGTTATTGGGGTGGGGGAAGGTGGGGATAGGGGGTCTGAGGGGGTAGGATGATTGTGGGGGTTGGGATGGTGAAAAATATTTAATTTATTTTTTTGAACTTTTTTTAAAAAAAATTGTAGGTAGGGGGTTCGATGGGGCTTGGGGTAAAATTTTTAATTTTTTAAAGCAAATTACTTTAATTATTTTTTAAAAAAAGGTAGTAGAGTGGAGGATAGGGGACAAAAGAGGGACGAGTTGAGTTGGCAAATTTCTCTTAATATTTTTTAATTTAAAAATTGGAGGTGATATATGTGTGGGTGGGGTGGGGGTGAGGGTTGGGATGGGAGTGGGTGGGGATAGGATACAAAAGTAGAAAAAAATTAATTTTTTTATATGAAAAAATAATTATTTGAGTGTGAGGTTGGGATGATAAGGGTTGAATATTAACAATATAGCTTTAGTTTCATATTTTTTTGACTTTAGGAAATTAAAATAGGTTAAAATCATTTTACTCAAATTATATTTGACCAAATTTATATTTGTCACCTTTAGAGTCAAAGATAAATTCATGATCTCTAGAACAAAAGTACATCACTAAAGAAAGAAAATTGGTATTAGTAGATTAAAAGACCGAAAACCTTATGTTACAAATTCAAATCCGGATCGAGTTGGATTGGGAGGTTGGGGGTGGAGATTGGTAAAGTAGAGAATAAATTATCCATATAAACAACACTTTTTAAAAACAAACTTCAAAAAATAAAGTGAATCTAGGGAGAAAAGATGGGAGGTGAAATAGAACCTTCAAAAGTTTATACGGAGAAAAATGAGTAATACAAATACAAGAAATATATTAGGATAAAGTTTAAAAAAACATAAAGGATAAACTAGAATTATTTGAAGTTAAAGAGTATATTGGAAAAAAAAAAAAAAGGGAACCATGAGATATCACAAATTGGTGGTTTAAAAAAGTGGAGATTTTCTTGCTTACAAAATCATGAACTCAAACCAAATCATACCATATAATAAATGAAATAATCAAAACAAACATGGTTCTCTTACTAACCATATCCTGAAAAACCACCATCCAAACAAGCTTATTGTAAGAACAATTTAAACATTACAATCTTATATTTTTTAAACTCGATATCTAATCAAATAAACTCGCTGGAAGAGAGGGAGGATTATTAAACACAACACTCACATTGAACAACTCAGGTGTTCAATGACTCAAAGGAAGTAAAGACATATTCACCTGTAAGGCTGCCGACATGCGTGTAAGGAAGCAAATTGCATCTGAAATTTCACAAAAATATGATCCAATAGCTCATGATATTGAGGATTTAGGGGACCCTACAACCAGCTTTTAGTATGTACTTTTTAGATCAAATCAACAAATTATCTTTATTTGCAAACGTCATGAACCCCACGTAAGCAAAATGACGTTATGCCAACAAATTAAACCTGACAGCCTATAAGTAATCTTCGATATTGTTTCATTTTCATACATTCCAAACACATACGTAATTTATTTTCTTCTCTCGTACATACATAGAAAAATGGTAGGCAAAAGAAAATTTGTGCCTCATGTGATATTAGTACCATACCCGAGCCAAGGTCACATTAACCCACTTCTCCAATTTGCCAAACGCTTAGCCTCAAAAGGTGTCAAATCCACAATAGCCACAACTAAATACACTGTGAACTCAATCCATTCACCCAACATCTTTGTGGAACCAATTTCTGATGGGTTTGATGAAGGAGGTTACGCCCAAGCGCAAAATACCAGTCTATTCCTAAAATCCTTCCAAGAAAATGGCTCGAGAACTCTGTCACAGCTCGTCACAAATTACAAAAATTCTACACATCCTATAACTTGTATTGTTTATGATTCCTTCTTGCCATGGGCTCTTGACGTTGCTAAAAAACACGGGATTTATGGGGCTGCTTTTTTTACGAATTCGGCTACGGTTTGTGCAGTGTTTGCTCATATTCACCATAACACATTTTCGTTGCCTCTGAAAATTGAGCCATTGTTGTTGCCTGGTTTGCCCTCTTTGTATCCAATTGATGTTCCTGGCTTTATTAGGGAACCTGAAAGTTACCCTGCTTATTTAGCTATGAAAATGAGCCAATTCTCTAATGTGGAAAATGCTGATTGGATTTTTGATAATTCTTTTCAAGAGCTGGAAGGAGAGGTACGTTTCAGCTATATTCTTCCCGTCCCAAATTAATCAAATTTTTAGGCTTGGTTACAAAGAGCAATAGTGAGTAAATTTTATTTGTAAATATTTTTTATAATATATATATTAGCTCACAAATTCAATTAAAATGGAATCGAGAGAATAACGTAAAACATTTCGTTTATGTGTGGGGCTCCATACATTTTGTAGGTTTTCATAATTCAGATTTTGAAATATTCTCTGGACATTATTCGTTTTACGTCATCTCCGACATCTAGTGACAACTCAAAAGTTTATTGGAAGCCAAAAATGTTTATTTAATAAAATTTACCCTCTTTATTGGCTTACCCTTTTTATTTTTTTAAAGTTCATTTGAAAAAAATATTCCTGTCTATTTTTAGCTACCTTTTAGTTTTAACTTCAGCGTATCGTGTCTAAGATTATGAGATTAAATTTTATATATTTTAGTTTAAGATTATAAAATTTAAAAATTTTATTTTCTTACGTAAATTCTATGCAAAATTAAAATTTAAAAAACAAATTAAATAGAAGAAGTAAGTGGTTTTTATAAATTGAAAAAGCGATAGTTTTCTTAAAAATACCTTAAGAAACATTGACCAAATATAAATTATGGACAGTATTAAAATGCTTTTCAAATTGATTAATCAAATATGAATTACTACTTTTCAAAAATACTTTTCTTAAAAAATATGTTTTTAAACAAAGAAATTTTAAAAATTTAACCAAACAAGCTATCAATAAGATGTTTCAAACTACAATAGAACAAATGATCTTTGATATAGAGCGCTTTAGGCCTACCCATCACAATTTGTTTTATTATGGTAAGTGTAAACTACACTGCATAGTTATTCATCAAAATAATATATGACTCGGGAATGTAATTATTTTGATTGACTAGCCGGTCACTTCCCCAAATAATTGTTCTTCTCGATACAAATGTAAACTTGTTTTTTGACTTAATGAGCTTCTTTTTGTATTAAAAAATTTCAGATAGCAAGAGGAGTTTCAAAGTTTTGGCCAGCCAAGTTAATTGGACCAATGGTGCCATCTTCATATTTAGATGGAAGAATAGAAGGTGACAAAGGATATGGAGCAAGTCTATGGAAACCCCTTAGTGAAAAATGTCTCAATTGGCTAAAAACAAAGGCAAGTCAATCAGTAATCTACATTTCCTTTGGAAGCATGGTATCACTCACATCAAAACAAATGGAAGAAATAGCATATGCTTTAATATCCAGCAACATGAATTTCCTTTGGGTTGTAAGAGAAACTGAAAAATGCAAATTGCCTAAAGGGTTCATAGAATCCTCAAAAGGGAAAGGACTCATTGTGTCATGGTGCAATCAGCTCGAGACGCTAGCAAATCAAGCCATTGGTTGCTTTGTGACTCACTGCGGATGGAATTCGACTCTCGAAGGATTGAGCCTTGGCGTTCCGATGGTGGCTATGCCACAATGGTCTGATCAAATGACAGATGCTAAATTTATTGATGAGATATGGAAGATTGGTGTGAGGCCTAAGTTGGATGAGTTGTTAGGAATTGTTACAAGAGAAGAGTTATTGTTTTGTTTGAAGGAGGTAATCAAAGGGGAGAAGAGTTATGAGATTAGAAGAAATGCTACAAAATGGAGGAATTTGGCTAAGAAAACAATTAGTGAAGGAGGTAGCTCTGACAAGGCTATTAGTGAATTTGTGGATACCCTTCGATAGACGGAAAAAAATCCAAGCGATCTAGCCAACTAGATGAAGTAGAAGAAATTCTTGATTGCTTTCTAATCATATGTAGAGACGGATTTAAATGATTTATTTAAAGTGCTTTTAAGCACTTCTATAGCGTTGGAATAAGATTTAAACAGGACTTGTTTTACGCCAAAATGCTTACAAGCGCTCGTAATCTATTATACTGGAGTATGTTCATGGCATATTAGCTCAAGTGATTTTAATGAAATCAGATTATATTAAACATGGACTTTTTTTCGTAGGAAGAAATCACATTGCATCTTTTGTTCCTCAGATTTTCCGACTTTTGCTATGTATTGTCACGGGGTATGTTGTTGTTGTTAGTAAATTCCAACCTCATTATGCTATGATTAATTGTCGAATCTATGACCTTCCACAAATATGGTTTAACAAGCTTCTATCCCATGTGAACAAAATTCAGTAACAGCTATGTTTTCAGTCCTAAACGAAGCTCATTTGCATGATCTTTTTATTCAACTTTTGTTCGTCAATTTCTCAAACAATTTGCTGCTTCACGATTAAGAGAACTGGGAAAATGTGATCAACTTTCAAATCAAATAACTAATTTCTTTTACTGTTAAGGAATATTAGAATTACACTCTAAAATACAAACAGTGTGGAGAAACAAATGCAAATAGAAACTCCAAACATATTCACCTCATGTGGGAAGCTTCCCTGCCTCTTTTCTTAATTTTATTTCGAAAGCTCCTTTTTCGGCTAAATGCCCTCTCCTGTAGTCACATAGTGGAAAGATATCGATAGTTACAAGCAAATTTTGCAGGTGTCAAGAACATTAGAAATCAACTGACAACTGCTTATTAACAGTTGTAATAATGCTTATATCCTAACACGTAACTGCTTATTTATAAAATCCGTTTCAGCAGTTCAAGTTTATCAGCTAACCCAAACGGGCTCTATTTCACAAGATGAATCAAGCACACACTTCTATCACTAAACCATATGATATTTATAAATTGGCAACTACTTACAGCTGCTAGACTGAGGATTCTTTTACGTCACAATTACTAAGACAGCTTAAAGTTTTTTCTCCTGATCATAAAGCATTAAGAGATACAGAACTTACCACTGGCTGTTCGATTTTTTCTGCATGACGAATGGCAGCAACAAGATCACGGTTTGATTCTGAATATAGACTTGTAACAAGGCCTGGTTGGCCTGCTCTAGCTGTACGTCCAACCCTATGCAAGAAATCTACAGTGGACGTGGCAAACTCCGCCTAGAATGAGGGATGATAAATTTATCATGAAAACAATAGAGTACAAAATACATGTCAATCTATAGATGCACACAGAAAAGGTATGTACAGAAATCAAAAAACTTTATGACAATAGGGCATAAATTGTAAAGAAGATGAAATCCTTTGACAGTTTCATTTCTATCGACCTTTAGGTTACATGGAGACCGTACAATCTATCCAAATGTTGTATTCTACATGATACATGATTAAAGAAAACGTGACAACCATCCAAACAAAGTGCTGTGTAATTCCTAATAAAATTAATGTACGATAGTTAATTAACCCAGCAATGCACTATGCAGTAAAGTGCAGAAATATTCTTTCGTGAATAGAGACATCATTAAGATGTGAATTGGATACAAAATCATAAAGAAAAACGATGTCCTTATATTTTAATTATTTAACCAAATATTAGGCATCAAAGAACAACCAGAAACTGATTGAGGTAAGAAAATGTATACACTAAAGAAAACAAACCTGAATAACATGTGAAACATTTGGAATGTCAATACCACGTGCTGCAGCATCCGTGCACACAAAAACACCACCTTTTTGCTGGAAATCAAGTAAATTCTGTGTGCGCTCCTCCAAAGAGCTATCACTATGGTAGCGGAAACACTCAATTCCAGCTCCTGTCAAGATATTAGCAATAGCTTCCACAGCCTCAACAGTATTTGCAAAGACCATCGTTCGGAGCAGTCCAGAACCACTATCTGCCGTAGAATTGCCATTTTTCACAGCATTTATGAGAGTGTCCACTTGGGTGTCAACTGAAACTTCAATCCACTTCTGTTCCAACCTAAAGTGACAGCAAGGAGGTGATAAAAGCCATCACATTTAAATGCTCCTCGGAAAATTATTGCAAGGATAGCCATTGAACTGAACTACTGATACCGCCAAAACAAGAACTTGAATATCCACAAATGACAACATAATTTCCTAGGTAAAAATGTTAAGTTAATGAACGCTGAAGATCTCAACTTATCTGGGTGCAAACTCTTAACCAACTTTCTATAAAATTAGATGAAATAGTTGATCCTTGCCACCCCCCTCTAGTGTTGGCAAATGGGCAGGTCAAATTTGATATAGGCAGGTTGAAAATGTCTTGGACAAAAAAAAGGGGATAAAAACCCGACCCACTCACATTTAATATGGAGAAAATATGGATGGAGTGATGGATAATACATGTCCCATTTTTTGCTCAATAAGGTCCTAACACAAAGCGACATACTTAACATAATTTCCTATCAGTTTCCAACATAAGTTCAAAACTGATGATCAATTATGAAATCTTTAAATGTTAAAAATTCAGATTCTGCCATATCTGTTATCTTCAGTTTTTTAAAACTGAGAATCAAAAACAAAAAAGGAAAAAAAGGGGGGGAGGGCGGGATCGACAAGATTGGAATTAAGAGATGGGATTTTAATTCCATCAAAGTGACTCAGATACAACGTTTTTGAAGATTTCGATCTGCCTTGCAATTTCCATCAGAAATGAGATGCATGAAGGATTTAAAAAAAAAAAAGAAGATTCTTGATGAACAGAGAAGTCAGTGAGGTGCACAAATAAAAGAAGCACCAGCGAGTACATGAAAATGAGTTCACCCTTGATTCGAGGAGGATTATTTGCAGTGAAGCATGGATAATATGGATATGCATACTTCTACCCATTTTCCATAATCAATTATATTGATTGATCCACATGTTTGCCGATCCTAGTAAATCAATTATTCAACCTGTTTGTAAGTGGGGGATAAGACGGATACTTGAGAATTTAACCAATTTTGTCATCTCTAACCCTCTCCCCCCCTAGGAAGTACTAAAAAAGAAAATAATTATGGGACTAAAGAAATATAGAAAAATGTGGCACCTCGGGCTGTGCTGATGAAGATAATTTCCACTAACCCATTTAGCATCAGGGAACATCCGCTTCAAAAGTCCTCCAGCAGTTTTCTTCCCATTTTCAGGAAGCGTAGCTGCAACAAAAATGTACTGCTTGCTCCGCTCATATATTTTTCTCACTCTTCGCCAATCCCTTCTCTTTAACCCCTTGGTATCTGCTTCTAGATTTGTTTTATCTTCACCAATGTCAGTAACTTCATCCTCATCTTCATCCTCATATTCACCATAATCTGCTTTTAGGTCTCTAAACTCTTCCAAGTCTGAAGTAGATGACATCTCAGCTCCCGAATTTTTAGAACGAGATAACTGCTTCTCATCAAAACGCAACATATTTATAATTCGGACCACTTGGTTCTGGAAACTTCCACAAAGCAGCATATCTGCCTCGTCAAAAACCTACAAACCTCAGCATAACACAGTCTAAGGAGTTCATATTCAATCAAAGAAACCAAAAAGATTCAACCTTTAGTCAAAAAAATTTACAGTAGGGAAAATTTAACAGATTTTTTTAGAAATACCTGAATTAAAGAGGGTCTATGAAGGCCACTAGAAGATAAAGCACGAGATAATGATTCTGACACACCCAAAGGAACGTCTTCGCCTTTCTGGGTCTATAGAATAGAGATAATTCAGAAGTGCTGCCGGAGTCGACACCATTACATCAGGTTCTTTTACAGGCCAGACCTGTGTTAAACTTCTCATTTGTTAGAGACAATGCAAGTTTATGAGGACAAGAAGAATAAACAATTCATAGCAATGTCATCATTCCCCAAAACAACTCAGATCAATCACAGCAAGAAAGAATCAGTGTTCACAGATAAACAAGGATAAACAATCACAGTGAGAATGCTCACCTGCCGGCCACAAACAGCTGCAATCCTTAGAAGTGGTGCACCACTATCATTGCAAAGACTATTAGCCATTCGAACCACTTGCTCACATAACATAACATTAGGGCAAAGAACAAGAGAAAGACGATTGTGCTTCCCGACATCCTGACCAGCAATAGCCCCTGAACTATCAGATATTTGGCATAGCTTATCAATCAATGGCACTAGGTAACCGTGAGTCTTGCCACTACCAGTCTCTGCAGCAACCACCACATCAACACCTGAAAGTATACTTGGTATACAAGTTGCCTGAATTTGAGATTATATATCATTACTATTAGATTTAACACTACGACCAATAACCGAAAGATAGACGATAAACCAAAATGATATCTCATGGTGTTATAAGCTAAAAATTTCACATGGTGAATATTCTGCAAGAAGTTGAACTTTGAGTCACCAAGGGAGCAAAGTGGGGAAAAGCTCATTTCTGACTCTAGAGAGAGGGTCTTGTGCTTTACTACATCCAGAAAAGTTATTCATGTCAGTTGTGACACTGCTCTTATGCAAAAAGATGAAATGATACATTAGAAATGAACCTGCAAATTTACATGACTCAAATTTTAGACCCCACAATAAAGAACACATAAGGGGTAAGAACTCTAGTACAAACAGGAGTAAACATGAAGTTTTAATATTAAATAGAATTCAGATTTGTCTAGCTACGTGGTCTTTGAACAGTTGAACTATTCAAATGAGAGTATTTGAGGGTTATAGAGTTTATACATGACTTTCTCCCAGCTAACCCAATCCACTATGACCTCTCTGTGAAACTTCCTAACATGTCCATATTTGCTACCAAGCCTACCACATGTACCCACAGAACTAGAAGTATAGAATGAAGATAATAAAATCAGCTACATGTGCATATTTGCAAACATGATTTCACTTCCTCTTAATCCATAATAATGTGATGCAAAATCCACAAATAACAACACATTCAGCCAAATAGCCTGTTTGGTTAGGATTATAGGAGTGATACTGATCAAATACACAAGTGATTCCGATTCTGAAAGTGAGTTTGATCATTGGTATTACTGATTATTAGATAACTTGATTAATGTTAATCGTGTGCTGAAAATTTGTTGGTGATTTGCTAAAAATTTTCTTTTTTATGCACCAGTCCAACAGAAACTTCACCTATGTGAGCTTCCAAAAGCAACCTGATCTCAAACTCGAATAAAGGAAGAGTATTACAAT
>DF364200.1:2930-14977 GCA_000787875.1 Solanum virginianum | reverse complement strand
CATATCTTACTCAACAACGGAAGAATACTCAATCATAACATTTAAAGAAAAGATAGAGATATCATAAATAGTTTCTCAAAATAAGTCAAGACTGAATATGAAATAATTAATAATACTACACTCTAACTCTATGAAGCCTTTACTCTAAACGTCTAGAAGGTACCATGACAAGCCATGACTACCAAACTTAAACAAATAAAGAAACTGAATAAATAAGAACAAGCTCCTCCGAAAAGCAAGGAGGGTTCACCAATCTATGGATCTCAAAACTCTGAACCTCAACGATGCGCCTGCTAAAGTCCTCTATCTCCCGTATCTGCATCATGAAATGATGCAGCGCCTAGTGGTATCAGTACATGAAATGTATGGTATGTAAAATAGCTCAAGAAACAGATAAGGCTCAGAATCAATCATCCGACTTGACTCAAGACTCAACTCCTCATCTCATAACTCAACTCAGATAAATAATGCAAGTTTAAAGTTTGAACACCATGCCTTTGAAATAAATTTAGTATTTGGTGCAACTTAGTTTGAAATAAAAACTCATGATATGCTCAATTTAAGTGTTGCTTGGAAGTTTCTCTAATCGACATAACTTTCCACCCCACCATATGATGATGTAAAATGAGAAGACGTCCTAAAATTGCCACGGTAAAGGACGTCAACTTCTAACTCTCTCTCGAATCTAAAGAGAATGTCTATTTATTGGGACATGAGCCACCAGAGTTAACTGCATGACCATTCTACGCTGGCAAACGTAGTTCTGGGGTGACTCTTCTCACCCAACTTGGTGTTCAATACTCCTTCCAAGACTAAAATATGATCATCAACTCAAACTCATCTCAATCAACTCAACATCAACTCTCTCAATTTACTCTACAACTCAAATTGGGAACTCAACAATGCAACTCAAGACTTAATCCATATTATGCAAGACTCTTACGAATTACGATTATGTGACATCATACCATTCATGCTTAGCACATAGGACATCATCAATATTCAACACATGCATATGTGAGACAAGAAAACATACTTCCCAAGTTCACATTACTTAGTTTAGAAAATTAGATTCATAATTTCAATTTAGTCAATATATAAGCAATGGACATATTAAGTTTGGGGTTAGGGTATCAAGCATGCAAAATAGATTCCTAATTCGTAGTAAAAATGATGCAACTCATAAATTAACTCCATTATCTTCAAGTAACTCAGTCATATATAAGAGTGTAAAACTCAAGAATTCTTGGGATTTAAGACATGCATTTATACTCAAGTAAACGAAGGGGCATGGGGATGAACATAATTCAACGCTTTAGATAGCCTTACATACCTTGGATGAAGAACAACACTAACTCCGCAAGAATCTCAACTCAAAACTCAAAGTCTCAAGCTTTCTCTTCTTTCTCTCTCAAGAATTCTCACTTTGAACGCTAAGAAAAATGAGTTTTGAAATCTTTAACCTCAACAAAATGACCCTTATACACATTTATTAAACTTGGAATATGTTGGAAATGTCCAAAATACCCTTTTTGAAATTAAAAGAAAAATAATCACGAAAATTGCAAAGGTCCGCAACATATTTTCCTCCAAACGAGTTTTTGGATTTATGTTGAATTTTTTTATAAAAAATAAGTGTAATTGCGCATCCCTGGTGTGTCGCTCCTGGGGCATGCATCAATACTGTTTTTTGATTTAATTACGAAAAATTATCTTTTGATTCGATCACTCTAAAATCCGACCAAGACCATTTTCCCACTCAAATTTTCGTGCTGATCATAAATCCAATCTCGAATTTTTTATTGGAGCTTGGGAAGATGCATTATGCGCGCGATTTCATTCTAGGAATATTTTGGTAGTTTCGTCGAGAGTTACATCTTAACCAACAAATTCACCAATTAAATAACAAACTTCGATCCAATTTAATGACAAACATATTCGGTGACATAATTTAGACCAGAAATGAATCCAACAAAAGGTCATTAACAGATAAACATATTTAATCACATTTTACACAAACAATACTAATTTGAACTGTTGAAAGAATGACATTCATTATCATGAAAAAGGTTAACGACGAACTATATCCCCAAAATGCAAAAAAAAAACGTTGTTAACATAATCTGGAGAAAAGAAAAAAAATCATCAAATACCAAAAAATATATTGTAGAACCAGCATATTATCATAAAATAAACAAAAAAAAGGACCAACAACTTCAACCTCAACTTCAACAACTTTAACTAACAAATTCATGTATTTTAGATGCACATTGGGTGTGGTGAAATTTTTGCATAAAAATTGCATAATTGATTTTTAGCGCAATATGGACAACGCCTTTTTAAGGTTGTATTTTTTATTTCAATTGAAACTATCGTACAAGTTCTCAACCTGCATAGAAATATATTTAACCTAAAATATAGTGTTGCTACAAAAATTCAATAATATATCCAAAAAAATAATTAAACCAATGTCCTGAGCAAATTAGATATGCATACAGTAAAAAAAAACAAGTGTATTTGGTATTAACAATAAACAACTACAAATCCAAAAATACCAAAAAACTCTAACTGTCTACAAAATAACCATAAAATCAATGTCTACAAAAATGTTTGAAAGTAGAATATAATAGAAATATATCTGATTCTTCCTCCTAGGTACCAACTTTGGCTGAACGATAATGTCACTGACTGGAATGTACTCCCTTGCAATTTTAGGGTCCCCAAACTGACTAACAACTTTGCTCGTCACTTCACTTTCACTGACTGTTTCATCCTCTATCTTCTGTCTTTCATATTCGCAAAGCAATGCACCATACCTCAAACAGAATAAATACGGGTCTATAGAACACGCAGAAATATCAAAGTGGCCTAGCGAATAGTATTCAGCAAAGGCACAAATGTATAACTCATAGGCAGTGAAAAATAAACGAAGATATTAACCTACATGTTTATTTGTGAATATTTAACCCACAAATTCACCAATTGGATAACAAACTTAGTAACATAAGTGAAATAAGAAAAAAAAAAAGCAAAAAAATAATGCTCAGACCAATGTAATGACAAACAAGTTTGGTGACATAATTTAAATCAGAAATGAATCCAACAAAAGGTTATTCACAAATACAAATATTTAAATCACATATAGCACCAAGAATACTACTTTCAAATGTTGAAAGCATAGCATTCATTACCATGGAAAGGATTAACAAACAATATCACCAAAAATGCAAAAATAACCTTGTTAGCATAATCGGGAGAAAAGAGAAAACCATCACATACTAGAAAATAAATCATAGAACCAACACATTATTATAAAATAAACCAAAAAAACATCCAATAAGCTGAACCCTAAATACAAATTTTAAATGTTTGAAAGAACGGAATCCAAAATCATTAAAATAAGGAATAACCAACAATCATACCAACTGCGCACACAAAGATATTAACCAACATAGTTATTTGTGAACATTTAACTAATAAATTCACCAATTAAATAACAAACTTAGTAACAAAAATCAAGTAAGAAAAAAAGCAATAAAATAATGCTTAGACCCAATTTAATGATAAACAAATCTGGTGACATAATTTAGACCAGAAATGAATCCAACAAAAGGTTATGAATAAATAAAAATATTTAAAGCACATATAACACCAAGAATACTACTTTCAACTGTTGAAAGAATGACATTCATTACCATGGAAAGGGTTAACAAACAATATCACCAAAAAACCATCACATTACTATTAACTACCAGAAAATAAATCATAGAACCAACACATTATCATAAAATAAATCAAAAAGAAATCAACAACCTAAACCCCAACTTCAACCAACGAATTCATCAAATCAAACAACAAACTTGGTAACATAATTGGAAAAAAAACATAACCAATTGTAATGCTCAATATCACAGTAATGCAACCAAAAACCATTAAATACCATCAAATATGTATAAATAAATCATTGAACCAACACATTATCATAAAATAAACCAAAAATAAAGCAACAATCTGAACCCAAACTTCAACAACTTTAACCAACAAATTCACCAAATCAAATAACAAACCTGGTAACATAACTGAAAAAAAAATATAACCAATTGTTATGCTCAATATCACAGCAATACAACCAAAAAATCATCAAATACCCAGAAAATAAGTCATTGAACCAACACATTATCATAAAATAAACAAAAAAAATTCAACAACCTGAACCCCTAACTTCAACAACTTTAACTAATAAATTTCACCAAATCAAATAACAAACTTGGTAACATAATTGAAAAAAAAAAACATAACCAATTGTAATGCTCAATATCACAGCAATACAACAAAAAATAATCAAATCTAACTTTAGAAAACCAACAAAATCGCAAGGAAGCAGCCAACAATATCTTCAATATCAGGAAAAAAATTTAAAAAAGTGGAGAAAAATATGCAGCATATCAAATCAATAAAATAATACCAGTCAACATAGACTGTAATGCTCCAGTACTCGCACAAACGGATATATTGTAGTTTGATAAAAAAAATCTTATTTCAAATCCTCACGTTGTTGAGGAATGTTGTCGCTGATGACTTTTACGAAATAAAATTTTTTCACTGGAAATAGACATGCGGAGAACAGAAAAACTAAAATAAATGTCAGGAAGAACAACGAAAGATACAAAGAATAGAAAAAAAATCAACTGTAAAGAAACATAGATACAAAGGAAAAGGAGATGGTGGAAGACAAAAGGGTGATCTTTCCCCTTGGCATATTCAAAAATGTTTAACTAAGAAAATGAAAAAAAAAAGGTGACATTGTATAGGACTTAGGAAAAGCAAAAAGTAAAGGTGTATTGTCATATCAGTTAATTATTACACTTTTTCGTTGAAAAATAAAATTTTCTTGGTCAAAACTATTATTAACACAAAAAATTGTAAGATAACATACATAATATGCTCAAATAAAATTAAAAAAAAAAGTAAAAATAAAATATGACAGTGATGTAAATAAAAGTAACAAAAATGAAAATATTCTTGTATATTAGCATTGATTGTAATTAAGCCTGTTAAAGTGTCTAGTATTGCAATATTACTTTTTTTTAATTTGTTTCCTAGCCTAGATAAATATTAGGAAGAAGTCCCTATTTAGTATTTTGTTTCTGCATTTTTTCTTTGTTTTGGGTGTGATTGCCAGAAATTAGAAATATATATCATTTGTACTTTCTCTATTTGAATCCTTATTAAATTCAAATTTAAAAGAGAGTCAATGGCCAAATAGACCAAGTGTTGTTTTAAAATAAAAAGGGAAAGATTATTGGCACTCTGTTGTATGACCACAAGTTTACTATCCATGTCAATAGGTCTTTAACATTGTGCATTAATGGCGCCCACTTTCGAAAATATTGATGCCGTCGAAACATAGTTCATGTCGTCCAAATACTATTTTAAAACATTGAAACTTTTTCACTGCTACTAATCCTACATGCATTGATAATGTTATGAGTGCACTGGATAGAGGTATCTTTTAGTGATATTGAAGAACAGTGATAATGAAAGTTTCAATATTATTTTTTTTTAAAAGGTAAGGTATGTAATTGGTAGATTGAAAAAGAAAAGGATATTGTTGTTTTTTAAAAAATTTATATTTTTTATTATAGGCATCAAAATATTATAAATTTTTAGAGTAGATCGTAATCA
This sequence comes from Solanum virginianum, assembly GCA_000787875.1. Lineage (NCBI taxonomy): Eukaryota > Viridiplantae > Streptophyta > Magnoliopsida > Solanales > Solanaceae > Solanum > Solanum virginianum. The sequence continues at coordinate 9,292 of DF364200.1, read as the reverse complement.
AAAATTTTTGTTAAGCCCGTACAAGATTCTTTTATACAAATTGTTTTATAATTATTTTTTTTATGTGGTTAGTCCTAATCATTTTCTGTATGTATTACAGAAAATTATGGTATTGATAAGGACACCCAGACAACTTTTCACAAAGCAACAGAAGGATATGGTAAAAATTATGATTGACAATTTGGTTAATCTCAAGCTAGAATCCAATGTTGAAGATGATGATCTTACAAAATTTGTGAAATACATAATGAGAATTAACAAGCTAATTCAAGAAGTTGTGTGGGTTAGGGGTTTATTAACCGTAGAGAAGAAATTTATGGCTTTACAATGTCACGCCCCGAGCCTATACCCTAGACATAACTGGCACTCAGAACTACTGTTGGTCCCAAGTGAACCACTTGATCTGGCTATTTACTCAGCCGAAGGCTAAAATAATAGTGGAAAGGCTTTAAATAAACAACATAAAGCTACTAAACTTGGCTGAATAAACTAAAAAGGAAAATAGTTCAACTGTGAAATTAATCAACTAGAATTGAAGTATCTAACACATAGTCTATGAAAAGTCTACTAGAATAGTCTGAAAGGACTACCGGGACAGGCCCCAAGTAGCCATAACTGAAAATAAATGTTGAAAGGAAAACATAAATAACTCCAAGCCTCAGAATGAGAAGAGGCCTCACTGGTATCTGGAAGATGTCTGGTCCTCAATGAAGCGACTGCTGAGGGACTCTGTCACCTGGAATATACGGTATGTAGGATGGCGAAATAGGAAACTCATGGTGATTCAACATTTCAAAGTATATAATCATATCTCAAAATAAAATAACGTAAGTAACAAATACTCTGGATGCTGAAAATAAACATTATGGAGGTAAACATACTGAAAATTTGTATAAAAACATAACTTGCTTTAACTTGGGGAGTTTCTCTAACCAACAATCACCACTATGAGCTTCGTGGTGATACAACATCTTGCCCACGTTGCCAGAGTCATCCCGTACTTTGCCAGGGTAGGGGACGAGAAACTAGAGGAGTGGATCCATTCCAAAATTGGGTCATCTCAATGGCTAATGAGGCATGTACCTTGGTACAATCATATCCTACGTTTGCTACGTAGTTTATGAGTTCAAGTTATTAGTATTACTCTCACTCATATCGGTGCTCAATACTACTCCTAAAATATTAATCATATGCCCCTACTTAGAAGATTATTCTTGCTCAAAGTGTTACTTTCTTCTCTTTGGGACTTAGCCCAATTTAGCTTTCTAACTTTCTCATCTTGACTCTTTGGCTTGACTGAAACTAGTATCTTTTTAAAGTATTTTAAAACATACTGGGTTACTCAGTTAAAATGCAAAAGCAATTTCAAAAAAGTACCTCATAAATTTAGCTCAAATTGTGCATATGCTAGTTTTCTTTTCTTGAAATAGACATAGGATTCTCAAGAATATATCAATAACAGTAAATCTTGTTTAATAATGTAACTTCATGCTAAAAATCCGTAAAGGCATGATTCTATATCAAGAAGAATGCATAACCCCCATTTGGGTAAAATTAACTAATAGGGGAGGAAATCTTGACTTCATCTTGAAAACATAATCTTAGGTGGAAATTGGGGATTTTACATAATAGAACATGAAAATAAATAGTCTTTGGAGGGCCTTACATACTTGGGGAAAGAATTCTTGGAAGAGCTTGGACGGATTCTTGAATGCCCTAATAGTTCTTGATCCTAAGCTTGAGTCTTTGGAGAGGTTTTTGAAATTAAGCAAGTGAATTTGTACATTCTGGGGTTGATTTAAAGTTAAAACTGACTATATTAGGCTTATAGAGGGTGGAAAAAGTCGAAACTACCCTTTCTTAATTAAAATAAAAATGGAGGTCAAAATTTACACATGTCCACGTCTGAGGCGTGACTCGGACATGTCAATTTTTCTCATTTTTAGCGAAATCAAATTCCCGTAAAAAAAATTCAATTTTTTCTAAGTGTGGCTTCACGTCCTAGATGCGTCACGCCCTAGGCGCAAAAATCTAACTGCCCAAAAAGAATTAGCAAAATTTTTAATTCGCCTCGGTTGCTTAAAATTTGAGTCGAGATCATTTTCCCACTTAATTTTTTGTGCTGATCACAAATTCGATCTCGAATTTGCAAACAAAGCATGGAAAGATGTGTTACGTGCATGGTCAATTCTAGGGGTATTTTGATCTTTTCATAGGGGTGTCACATCTGCATTGTTAGAGGACTTTCAAAAGAAATTACTCGACAAAACTTGAGAAAAGTTGCATCTCAAAAGATTGAGATCTTACAAGTCATTGGTCCAACATTTTATAGATAAATATGTTGACTTGAATGTTAAAAAGACCATATGTCATTCTCATTGGTTGCCTGTAAGATATAAATTATCTTTGGACCTGCGTGTGGACTTTGTTTTATCTATTTCTGTTCATAAAGAGTTATTACAGTGATCATGTGTATTGTATTTGTATAATCATGGTTTAGATGTGATATGATTTATGTGAATTTATATGTTAATTATTATTAAGTGTTTCTATATATGTTGCAGAATTTATGCATATTTAATTTTGAATTTATGTGATTTGAGATAAGTGGTTCTTAGATGATTGATTATGTTAAATTTATGACATATTAGAATTCAAACGATGATTAGGAACTTAGTGAACTTTCGAATTTGAACCTAATGTCAAATAGATATTGACATAGTTAATTATTTTAAGAATTATTAGTGTATGGATTTAGGCTAAAACAATGTGCATAGTTGTCTCATTTTATTTTATGCTTGTTTAAATCAGTATGCCAACTGTTGCAAAGAATATTATTACTAAGCTTAACAAAAGTGATAAGTTTAACGGTGATAACTATAAAACCAAGTATTTTCTAGAAGAGCAAGAAAATCTTAAAGCTCTAAATGTGTCTGTGACACTTCCTGAAGATGCTTATACCCTCCAATATTTAAAAGTTTCAAAGAAATCTAAGATTAGTCAACAAGGAGAGAAAAATATTTCTACCTCAGATAAAAATGTTACTCTGGCTAATCTTAAATGTTATAACTGTAAGAACAAGGGACGTTTTGCTTGTGATTGTCCTGAACCAAAAAAGGTATATGACCTTATGAACAATTTACATAGTGATGTAAATGTTTCTTGTTCTGCCTTTTTAACTAAATCACTTCCGGTGGACTGTAAATTCAGGAGCCAATGAACATATAATGATAGAAAGAATATATAGCATGTGAGACTTGGTCATATTGGTCAGCAAAGAATGAATTGCTTAGCCAAAGAAGGTTTGCTTGGCATGACAGATAAAGTAGAATTGTCTACTTGTGAATCATGCCTAGCCGAAAAAGCTGCAAGAAAATAATTTGGGAAAGGCACACAAGCTGATACTCTATTACAATTAATTCATTTTGACATTTGTGGTCAAATGAAAGTAAGGGCAAGACATGATGCTATTTATTTCATCATTTGTATTGATGATTTTACTCGATTTGGTTATGTATATTTGATTTCTCACAAATATGAACCTTTGAGTTGCTTCATTAAGTTTATGAACTTAGTTGATAATCAATTATATAGGAAAATAAAAGCTCTAAGAACCGATCGAGGAAGAAAATATTTGTCCGATGAGTTCAAACAATTATGTGATTGAAAAAAATTCAAAGACAATTAACTACTCCTTATACTCCACAAAAAATGGTGTTATGAAACGATGAAATAGAACCTTATTAGAAATGGTTAGGTCAATGATGACACAAGTAAAATTGTCGTTCACCTACTGGGGGTGATGCTTTGCTCAATCTTGCATTTGTACTTAATCGTGTCCCTTCAAAATCAGTTAGACTATGTCATATGAATTACGAACTAAACGAAAGCCTGCTTTAAGCACTTTAAAGCCTTGAGGTTGTGCTACTTTTATTCATAATCCTTCTTTCGAATATGAAAAATTAGGTTCAAGGGGAAGAAAATGTATCTTCATAAGATACTCTGAACAATCTAAGGGTTCTGTGTACATAGGTGAACAAAATAGTGGCACTTTAACTGAAATTGAATTACGTGATGTCACATTCATAGAGAATAATTTTCCTAAATAGGGAGAAATAGGTCATGACTTATCTCTTTATGAAACTACAAGCTAGACTATTTCTGCTGCCAAAGATCAAATGAGTTTGAGTGAGAATCATTTTAATGATAATGGATTAGTTTCTATTTATACAGATACACCACATGCATCAAATCCTAATGATATTGCTAGTACGAATGAGAGTAACTTACCAATTGATAAATCAATTTGTTAATCTCAGGATGAACAAGTCATCCACAAATTCTTCGTCGTTGATTTGAGATCGAAGGGGAAGCATTTATAGTTACTCTGATGATGAAGAGCCAAGAAATATAAATAAGACTCTTATATGTCCTACTAAAAAAAATGACTAAAAGCAATGGAGAAAGAAATGGAGCCAATGAAATCTAACCAAGTGTGGAAATTGATTGATCTACTTATAGGACAAAAAGCTGTTGGAAACAAATGGGTTCTCAAAATCAAGCGTAAGACAGATGGTAACATTGAAAGATTCAAAACTCATCTAGTAGCTAAGGGGTACACACAACATGAAGGAATTAATTATGAAAAAACTTTTTTACTTTTTGTACACTTTACTTTAATAAGATTAATTTTGTCTGTAGTGGCTACATTGGATCTTGAACTACATCAAATAGATATGAAAACTACATTTCTCAATGAAGAGCTAAAGGAAGAAATCTACATGGAACAACCTGTAGGTTTCATGAAAAAAGGCGAAGAAAATAAAGTATGTCCACTTCAAAGGTTGATATATGGCCTTAAACAATCTTCTAGACGATGATACTTATGTTTTCATGATGTAATCATATCTTATGAATTTATTATGATTCATAAAGATAATTGCATTTATATCAAAAGATTCAAAGAAAAGTTTGTGATCTGAGCATTGTATGACATACTAATAGTTGCAAGTGACATTGATTTTATAAAAGAAATAAAATAATGGCTATCATCTACTTTTGAGATGAAAGATATGGGTGAAACAACATATATTCTTAGAATTAAGATTCAAAAGATCGTTCAAAGAGATTATTATCTCGCTAACAAGAACCATACATTAAGAAAGTTCTTGAACGTTTTAATATGCAAGATTGTAAACCCATAGACTCTCCAGTTTCTAAAAGTGAAGCTTTGAACCGAGTGTATGTCCTAAGACTCCATATGAAAAGGAATAAATAAGAAAAGTTCCTTATGTGAATGTAGTCAGAAGCCTCATGTATATTATGATATGTACTAGGCCAAATATTTATTATGTTGTTGGCTTAGTTAGCAGATATCAATCCGATCCAGGACCACAATATTAAAAAATAGTTAAAAGGATATTGATATATCTTAAAGTCACAATCGACTATTCCTTATGTTATCAAGAAAAGAATCTGTAACTCAAAGGCTACATAGATGCTAATTGGGGAGGAGATTTAGATGAGAGAAAATCTACCTCTGGATACGTATTCTTGTTTAATAATGGCGTCATATCATGGAGTAGCAAGAAGCAGTCATGCATAGCCTTGTCCACTATGGAAGATAACTTCATAGCGTTTTGATCTGCTGTGCAAAAAGCTATTTGGCTTAAGTGTTTTCAGGCTCACTTGTGTATATATAACAATGTTGTTGAGCCTGTCACAATCAATTGTGATAGTCAAGTTGCAATAGCCTACAAGAAAGATCCAAAGTACCATGGGAAGATGAAACATACTGATATAAATTATAATTTTGTAAGAGACATGGTATCACAAAAGGAAGTGAACATAAAATACATATTTACACATCAAATAATAGCAGATCCCTTAACAAAATCCATAGTACGTGGTATTTATGAAAGACGTGTGAAGTCATTGAGTTTATGTAGGTGCTGATCTATTTATATTTTCTCGCAGACATGTTCATGTGAATTCACATTATTGAAGTTAATGTTGATTTAATGCCTAATTTATCATTCTTATTGGTTCATATATATATATATTATTTTTTATTTAGTGTACATAAAATTCTAAGGATAAAAAGTATTTCAAACAGACAAAGAGATTGGTCTATTCACAAGACAATCACCTCTATTGTCTAAGTGATAAGTAGGGATGAGATAATTATAAACTAATTATTGCCAGAAGTGATGATAATAGAGAGCTAAAAGTTTGTAATCAAAATGTCATATGTTAGTTTCTATTTATGTTAGAACCCGTATATTTGTGTTTTGGTACCATGGCAAAAATTTGAGATCACTAGTGTCATTTTCAGGAGGTTTGACACTTAAATGTACTTTTGA
>DF364201.1:25348-41881 GCA_000787875.1 Solanum virginianum | reverse complement strand
TATATATATATATATATATATATATATATATATATATATATATATGCTGCTGCAATGACGAAAGTTTAGCTAATTAGCTTCTATTCAATAGAATAATTTGTCGTCATCAAATGTTAATGTCAGTTTATTTTATTTATGCATGAATTATGTGGCATTTGAGTCCTTTCGACTCCATCCATGCATTTCGAGTCAATTCGGGGTCGTTCTTAGAAAGGGGGAGTTAATTTGCAAACTTCAGAAGGCTATTATACAGGAAATATGCAGGAAGTCAGTGATATACACTTATATACCCTTGGTATATACAACAGGGAAATAGGGTCACAAGCCCATGGCAGCAGTTGGGCAGATCTGATGGGCCTGGAGGCCCAAAACTTAAAAATTAGGTCAGATTGATGAATTGGGCATGCCAAAGCCCAATCTAATTTTTTTTATTTTTCTACTTATTGTATATTTTGAGTAATACTTGTAACTTTGTTCACTAACTCTAACATTAATTGTATTATTCTCTTTTTATTAATCTAATTATTTCCCCCAACCTTGTCTTCATTTATGTTAATTTCCTTAGTGATAGGATTAATACTATAATTCATTTTTGGTAAAACTCTTGTAAAATAGTTCAAATTTAGTCAACTTTTTCAACTTAGTCAATTTTCAAATTTAGTCAACTTAGTCAATTTTCAAATTTAATCAACTTTTTCAGCTTAGTCAATTTTCAAAATTAATCAACTTTGTCAGAACTTAGTCAATTTTTCAAACCTAGTCACTTTTTCAAACTTAGCCAATTTTTTTTAAAATTTAGTCAACCCGTTTTAGTCAACTTTCTAATTGTTGGTCAACTGCAAGTTAGCAGCCATTTTGAGTAATTAATTTGTTCTCAAAATGAAAATTGAACTCTTACCCATCTCTTGGAAATTTTAATGCTTTTCTGTTAGATTTTAAAATTGAATTTAGGTTTCTTAATTTTCCTTAAATTTAAGTGGCAATTTTTTAAATTTTAAAAATTTAATTTATACTTAAATTAATTAAGTAATAAAACAGATTTTCGAATGTCAAAGTCATTTTTTCAAATTAATAGAAATGGCGTCTCTGCTGGGGAAATAATTAGGTTCTAACCATTAGATTAGGATTTGTTTGGCTAACTGTTCATTCAGGTTGTAATAATTAGTAATTGCCTTTTATTTCCTTATTTTCTTTATTTGATTAAATTTGATATTAATTGTCATTTGCATTTCATGACACTTTCTATTATATCTTGTGTATTTGGGAGGATGGTTTTGCGAACTCACAGCCGAATTTCCAAATACTTAACCTTATTCAGAATAAATGACAATTTATTGGTTCGTAATGCATCCAATGGTTGTCATGATTTCCAGCTCAGGTTGTCCACCTGGGTTCTCGGTCCGTTCAAAACCCACTCTTAGACACCTAGGATAGAGCGAAACCCAAAACCCAGTTTAGGATTATTTGCCTAGGCCGACCCAATACCCCTTGGGTATTGGGGCCATTAGTAGCCACCCTGAGTCTATTTGTCCCACGACCAATAAGATGACCATACTTATGTGTTTTAATTGAAGGATGTGTAGTAATTTAAACAACTTATTATCGCCTGGGCGGGGGGAACTTAACCTATTTGTTTTTCTTGTAGGATGGCTCAAGTTTATGAACCCTTATGGACTAGAATGGTGACTCAACTTCATCCCTTTCTCAAAGTATAGTGGGCCAGAATGAATGAGTCCAACAAAAGAAGGGTTCAAAAGCACATAGGCTATCTCCCCTCTCTAATGGAAATGGAGGCTTAGCCAGATTTAATTGGTGCAACGATCAAGTTTTGGGATAACGATTGTATGGTATTCTGTTTTGGAGACATTTAATTAACTCCTACCCTAGAGGAAGTATTGGCGAGTTACGAAAGTGTAGTGATATGCAACAAGAGAATGTCTAAGCTGGATGATGACATTCTAATTCCCAAGGTGTGGGGTTGAAAGGAGATTAAGGAAAAACTCTCATCAGTAGATGTCAAATGGATGAGTCGACTCAAAGGACCGAACATCCCACTTCGAAAGTTGTACTATCGATTCAGACGCGCTAATGGCTACTAAAAGTTTAAAGGGGAGTTTACTTCCGAACAGGCTTGGGAAGAGAAATGGCCTTTTGTTTTTGTGGTATGCTTATTGGGGACCATTGTTTTTCCCCAAAATCTGGGGCACCCCATTCATATGAACATGATAATGGTTACTCATGCCATCTTCAACAGGGTTAAATTTGGAATGTCGGTCAAGTATTACACCTTAGCACCTATGTTCCTTGCTAATATTTACAGGGCTTTGGATAAATGTCAAAGTGGGAGCCGATTCTTTCGAGGTTGCAACTTGATACTTCAATGGTCGATGATGAAACACTTACTTAAAGTCCATAACCCCACTGAACCGGATCCAAAATGTCAAAATAATCAATTCACTTCTAACAGTTGGTGGTTACACTTAAATCACTTCAAAGCAGGGAACAAACAACAATTCTGGATGCCAATATTGAGTGGATTACGAGATGAAGATGTACAATGGTCCATTGATGATGTTATTATGAGTGACACCATAATTCAAAGTAAGGACCTTCCTTTCTTGGTATTTTCCAGACTTAGAGGCACCCGACCATATGCTCCCGGTCGAGTTCTCAGGCAGTTAGGTTGTAAGCAAGTCATTTCTCAGATAAGAGACATGAGGAACGGACCACAGAGATGGTCAGGTATCTTTCACTAGGATGATGAGTCAAGAATGGAAAACTCAGTGTATGGCGGGAGATAAGTTTCCTAACAGGTTTAATGCCGAGTGTAGTGTTGCGTATAAGGATTGGTTGAAGACGAATCTTGCTAGAACAATCAAGCCTGGCTCAAATGTGCCCTGTTATATCAAGGATGTTGAAGCCAAAAGTCAAGTCTTACTTCATCGACTGTATCAAAAAAATCATTTGGCCCATCAATGTTGACACTTGAAGGATGCTAAGGTTATAGAGCAGCATAGGCAGGAGCTCAGTAAAGTGAGGCAATGTATGGTTGGGCTGGTTGATCGCATGGAGCAAGAAATTCAGATTATGAAAAAAGCCAGTCATGAAGAAGGGGCTCAGTTGGCAAAGGACAATTTGTGGAAAGATAGATACTTCATGTGACAAGAGGTCGACACAGTTAAAAGGGCAAGGGTCAGTGAGAGAGCCAAAGCAGTCTGAAGTCTTTTGTTGTCCCCTGAGTGAGATTGCTTTTATTTTTGTACTTTCTTCTTTTAAGAGTTCGAAGATGTATCTTTCATTATGTTTTGTAAGGACTTTTGATGTATCTTTCAATATGTCTTGTAAGCATTTTATTTTGCAAATGAAAGTACTTTGGGGATAATAGATTGCCTTTAAATTAATACACATCCTTCAAATCGATAGGCCAACCCTTGGCTTAAAAGGGTCACATATCAATTTAGGACACGCAATAACTATTTCTGTGCTATTTGTTATAACTATTTGAATGATTATCTTGTTTTATTTGGGTAAAATTCTAGCCCACTCCTTTTCAAATTTTTCTAGAGCCATCTAAGCACAAATCCTAGTCACTATCAAAAACGCGACCAAATAATTCTTCGAACTCAAGTTTCTCAACAAAGTCTGAATTCCTTAACCCATCTTTTAAACTCTCGCTCTTCTATATCAGGAAAGGTTGGATTTACAATCAGGATGGAGAAAAACCAAAATGCTAAGAGCGTTGGAGGCACATTGGCAAGGATGCTAGGCAAGGTCACTTGAGAGGTCCCGGAAGATGTAGGAGTGAATCAAGCTACCAAGATGATGCTTGTTAAAATAGCTGAAGTTGATGAGGAAATCAAAAATACCAAGGAAAAAAGAGCAAGTCTGAGTAAGGTACATCAAATACTCGAAGAATATTCATCTACTTTGGAGGAATATCTTAGGAACATAATAGCTCGAAACACAAAAATGGTTGTGGAACTCGAGGCCACCCTAGAGGAGATAGCTAGGCTGAAGCAAAAGAATCCCCATTATGCCCTCCCAGGACCAAGCAAAGAGGCTGATGAAGGAAAGACTGTTGTCCCATCAAATGAGTGATTCAAAATCAAGTACGAAAAGGAAATCAATAAGATGGCAGAAGAAGTCTAAGTAGAGGCATTTTATGTTTCTTAGCAAATTGTCTATCCTATATTTTTCATTTTCGTGTAATATAGTCTATTTGAACCAAGCTATTCCTTGTATTCTCGAACTACGTAGGGCCTGATTTCTCCTTTATGAGATACGTAGGCAGCCTTTTAGGCCTGACCCCTATCTTTCAAAAAGCATATTTCTTCCCCTGTCTACATTATCAACGATACAAGAAGACCTGACTTAGCGCAAATCAATCATCCTGATCCACTACTTCTAAAATCATATAGGCAAAGTTCTCCCTATTTACCATATCTCGCCTATTCGTGGGCTAGTTTACTTTTGAATAAAACAACAATTGTGTGCTTATTGATTTATGTGTGCTATCTTACATTACCTATTAATCAAAGGGAACTAACATGCTTGCCTTTGAGTAATTTTTCTTATAGGTGATTTAGAATTGATCTATGTCGATAAAGCTGGTCGACCATCCTTACATTACTAGATCAAAAGCCCACAAAGATCCCTCCCCTGATCAAAACCAGCTAAAAGAAAAAATGAAAGATAATAATGATGATGCAAGCCTAACTAAGATCATTATAATAGATTTCGTTGTCGCACAACAGAACAAGTTGATTGCACAACTGATGCAATAGATTGTTGAGATGAAGATGGAAATAAAGAAGACTCAAGAGTTAGCAAATATGGCTATCACTGCTAATCTTCTTGGTTGAGACGACAGGAGGCCTCCATTCCATTTTCCTTCTCCGAATCTATCTCATCAACCTATCTCTGTCTCAACAAATCTACAAATTACCCCTGCTCAAGCCTATCCTATCATCGACTTAACTACCCCCAACATAGGCCATCCCAATCCCTTCCCCCAAGAACTACCTCCTCTCCAAAACCCAAATATTAACAGTGCCCAAGCCTGCAGTTCCTCTCAGATTCCCTACCCTACCCACCCCAGATAATCCCTCCTGAAAGCCAAGCTCCGGACCAATACAACCCACCTACCACCTAAATTGTGCCTCCTAAATTCCCCTTCCATATACCAATCCTTACCAATCCATAAATTCCTCATGCCATTTACTCTGAGATTAACCATTACAACGAGAAGGAAAAAGAATGGAAGGCCAAGGAGGAGATGGCCAAGTTGGATATAAGGGAAGAAATTTCAAAAGCTATGAAGGAGTTTCTCTATACACCAGATGTTGCCAGACTGAAGTATGAAGATTTATGCATTCACCATGATCTGAACCTCCCAGAAAAGTTCTAATGGAAATGGGAATCCTCTGGCCCATTTGAGGGCATACTATGATCAACTTGTAGGTGTTGGGGAAAAATGAAGTGTTACTGATATGACTTTTTAGTCAAAGCATGAGCAGGGAGGCCTTGAAATAGTTTACCTCCCAAGAAATAAATCAATGGGCCAGTTGGAGTGCTATGACCAAAGATTTTGTCAAAAGTTTTGCTTATAATGTCGAGATTGTCCTAGATTGCTACTCGTTGGAAAAGATAAGGCAAAAGTCAACCGAGAATTATTGAGAATATGCCTATAGATAGAGGAAGAATGCCACCAGAGTGCGTCCTCCTATGTCTGAAAAGGAGATTATCGAAGTGCTTGTGCGCTCCCAAGAGCTTGAGTTTTATAAAAGAATGAAGTTGCTTGTTGGAGCAAAATTTATAGATATAGTTAAGATTGGTGAGAATATCGAAGATGGACTCAAAATGGGGAAGATCACCCGTATATCAAATTTAGCCAGATTATCAGGAATGTTGAGAAAAATGAAAGAAAATGTGTCAGTTATCTCCGGCATACAAGACAAGAGGAGAACCCCTAGCAACAACCCCAAAAATTCCACACCCCCTCAAATCCATTTTCAACCTACTTCAAGTTCATTCCCCCCCTTTCATGCTCAACCAGGATATCAAACTCCACCCACAAACTACCAAACCCCTCCTCCCCATTATCACTCCCCACAATACCCAAACACCATCCCAAACTACCAATCTCCACTGCCAAATTGCTCCCATAGCAACCAACTTATTAGGTTTCATCTACCAGTTCCTAAATCCTAAATCCCCAAACTCCACCGCCAAATTACCAAGTACCACCATACCTAAGATTCTAGACCCCTACACCCTCCCCATCGAAACTATCCCAATTACCATTGAGTGCCTCTACCTCTACAAAATAACTATAATCCTCCTCATCTAAACACAGATAAAAAACCCGCTAGGTATTTACTCCGCTAGTCAAAAGCTGGATGAAGCTATTCGAAAGATTATCAGTTGTAGGGTTGATCCAACCTACCCTTTCGAGAGCCATGAATGCTAATTCTTGCTTCTTCAGGAGCAATCAAAATTGTGCTTACCACTCTAATAGTGTTAGACATGACATTGAAGATTGCATAAATTTGAAGCATAAAATTTTGAACTTAATTGATCACGACATGGTCGTTCTTTGGACCATCGCTCCCAATGTCAATAAGAATCCTTTACCTGACCATGGAGGGAATATTACTGGTATGATTAAGAGAGAAGAAGACTGGTGTACAACTAAGAAGATAGTGCCAGATGGCACTGCAAGTTTAGAAAATAGTGTGGCATATCTAAGTATCACTTAGAAGCCAAAGATGGTGATCTTGACACCTCTTGAAGTGATTGCTATAGCACCGAGGGGAATTTCTAACAAGAAGGTTAAGATCGAGATTGTCAATATAGGAAAATCAATTTAAGGAGCAGGCAGAAAAGATCAAAGTCCGATAAGTGAAGCTGAGGTGGAAGAATTTTGAAAAAGAATGCGGCCTCAAGAATACTCTATCGTGAAACACTTGGAGAAGACACCTGCCCAGATTTTTGTATGGGCACTATTGATGAGTTCATAACGTCATAGACAGGTATTAATGAGAGCATTAGAGAATACTTATATGCCTGTAAAGACAGAAAACAATAATTTGGCAACCATGATAACCCAGGTTACCCAAGGACATCACATCAATTTTGGCGATGAAGAGCTACCATTCGAGTGAGCAATGTATAATAAGGTGCTTCATGTTACAATTAAGTGTTGAGATATGATCCTAAACCGTGTCTTGGTTGATGATGGATCTAGATTAAATATCTGCCCTCTATCCACTCTCAAGCAATTAAACTACAATGTAGGGAAAATCTAGCAAAGCCGAGCTAATGTGAGAGCATTTGACGGTGGTTGGAGAGATACACTGGGAGTAGTGAATCTAACAATTTGTGTGGGACCTACTGAGTTTGTCATTGAATTTCAAGTGATGGACATCGCTACTAGCTATAACATGTTGCTGGGAAGACCTTGGATCCATATGGCTAGAGTTGTACCTTCTACCCTCCACCAAATGATAAAGTTCATTTGGAATGAACGTGAAGTGGTTATTTATGGTGAGGGAAGCCATTCAAACATGTATGCACCCATCATCGATAATATTGCTAGAGGATCAGATTTCTACATGGTCAAAATAGTGAATGCTGTTGAAGATGATTGGACACCAGGACCTCCTATGCCTGCTGTGTACGAGATGATAGCCACAGTTATGTTGAGAAATGGGTTCGAACTCAGTTTTGGGCTAGGGAAGCACTTGCAAGGTATTACCGAGCCTATCCTATTGCCAGCAAAATAGTCAAGATTTAGCCTGGGATACACTATCTTGGAAGAAGATGAGTGGGAGATGCAGAATCAGAAGGATGATCGAGAATTTGCCCGACCAATACCGCACTTATCTCAATCATTTCCAGTATGAGAATACATAGGTGAAGATGGTCTTGGGGGAGGGATTTGGGACCTGTTTGAAGAATTTGATATAGTTGATGATGATGAAACAACCCAAATATCAGGGGTTCTAGGTGCAAAATCGAATGACCAATAGTTGAAAGAGACATCCACCTCGCTCTTGATCCCCCACTTGTCTTGGTAGATGAAGAATTGCTAAATTACTTATTTTAAAAATAGGTGACAGTCGGTCAAAGGCCTGTGACACCACCTTTTACCTTGCTATTTTACTCCTATTTGATTTTGTTTTAATTTCTCTCGTAATGTCTCAAAAGGCAGATTGACCCATGGTCATGGCCAAAGTTTGCACTTTCTTTTAAATGAAAGTCTCCATTTATTTCGAATCACACTTACTATCCATCTTATCACTTTGATTACTTCTTACCTAACTATGTTTGTTTATGATTTTCAATTTAAATATTTTAAACCTGCCAATGTTATGTCATGTCAAAAGCTGAATAAACAGAATGAAGAAGATGTCAATGAGCTTGAGGAATACGATGAAAGAACCATAGTACCCGAACATCATGCCTAAGAATTAAGATAATGTGAGAATCGGGATAAGCCTAATCTAGATGAGACTGAGATAGGGAATCTGGGAGATAAAGAATGTGTCAAGGAAACCAGAATCAGTGTCTATTTGAAGGATACCTAGAAGGGAGAACTCACTAGCTTGCTCAAAGAGTACATGGACATGTTTGCTTGGTCTTATGAGGATATACGAGGTTTGAGTACCGATATTATCTCTCATAAGTTGCTAATTAATCCAAAATTCAGTCTGATAAAATAAAAGACTTAAAAGTTCAACCCGAATCTGAGTCTAAAAATCAAAGAAGAAGTTAATAAGCAGATACAATCCAAGGTGGTGGAAGTAACACAATACCCTACTTGGTTGGCTAATATTGTTCTAGTGCCCAAGAAGGACGAAAAGATCAGGATCTGTGTTGATTATAGAGATCTCAACAAAGCTATCCCCAAGGATGATTTTCCATTGCCGAACATCCATATTCCCATTAACAATTGTGCCGAGCATGAGATGCAGTCATTCATGGATTGCTTTACAGGATATCACCAAATTGTAATAGATAAATAAGATGCAGAAAAGGCAACTTTTATCACACCATGGTGTGTATACCATTATCGAGTGATGCTATTTGGCCTAAAACATCCAGGAGCTACTTATATGAGAGCTATGAAAACTCTTTTCCATGACATGATTCACAAAGAGATCAAGGTGTACGTGGATGATATTATCATCAAGTCCCAAGAGATTTTGGACCATCTGACTCATTTAAAGAGATTCTTTGACCGTCTACGTCGATACAGCCTAAAGTTGAATCCTACCAAATGTGCTTTTGGAGTGCCTGCTAGTAAGTTGCAAGGATTCATCATCAGTCGAAGGGATATTAGGCTCGACCCTTCTAAGATCAAAGCAATTCAGGAGTTTCCTCCTCCAAAAACAAAAAAAGAAGTCATGAGTTTCTTGGGGAGATTGAATTACATTAGTCGATTTATAGCCCATTCTACATTGATTTGTGAGCCTATCTTCAAGTTATTGAAAAAGGATGCATTGACGAGTTAGATTGAAGAATGCCAAACTGCCTTTGATACCATCAAAAAAGCTATTTGTCTAATCCACCGGTGCTGGTATGTCCACAAGAAGGAAGTCCACTATTATTGTATTTTTCTGTCTCTGATAATGCATTCAGATATATGCTAGGCTAGCATGATGAAACTAGGAAAAAAGAGCAGGTGATCTACTATTTGAGTAAGAAGTTCACTCCATATGAAGCTCGATATACTTATTTGGAGAAGACTCGTTGTGCTTTGACTTGGGTTGCTCAAAAGTTGAGGCACTATCTATCTTCCTATATTACATACCTTATTTCAGAGATGGATCCATTGAGATATATTTTCCAGAAAGCAATGCCAACAGAAAGACTAGCCAAGTGGCAAATGTTGTTGAGCGAGTTTGACATCGTGTATGTGACTCAAAAATGAATCAAAGGATAGGCTTTAGCTGATCATCTTCCAGAAAATCCCATTGACAATGATTATGAAGCACTTAAAACTTACTTTCCTAATGAAGAGATATCATTTGCAGGAGAAGACATCTTTAAGGCATACCTTGGTTGGCGAATCTTCTTCGATGGAGCCATGAATTGCTAAGGTAGAGGAATTGGAGTAGTCTTAGTATTAGAATTTGGGCAAAATCACCCGATGGCTACAAAACTTTGATTTTATTGTACTAACAACATAACTCAGTATGAAGCTTGCATTTTAGGCTTGAGGATGGCTATAGACATGAACGTTCAAGAATTGCTACTTATTAGAGATTTGGGTTTGCTAATTCATCAGGTTCAGGGAGAATGAGCTGTGAAGAACTCAAAGATCGTATCATATGTGCACCTGGTACAGAGATTGTGTAAAAGATTTCAAAAGATTAAGTTCAATCATATGCTAAGGATATAGAATGAGTTCGCTGATGCCCTTACCACCATTTCCTCGATGATTCAACATCTGGACATGACATATATTAACCCTTTGGAGATAGATTTGAGAGAGCAACTGGCCCATTGTTTGCATATCGAGATAGAACTAGAAGGAAAGCCTTGGTATTTTGATATTAATAAGTATTTGGAGACCAAAACTTATCCTGAAAGGACTCACTCTAGTGATGAGTTCTACTTATATGAAAGGACTTACTCTAGCGAGAAAATCCTTCGAGCTGGTTATTTTTGGATGACTATGGAACACGACTGTTGCAAGTTTGTGCAAAAATGCCATCAGCATAAGATACATAGTGATTTGATTCATGTCCCTCCTCATAAACTCAAACTTATAAGTTCTCCTTGGCCATTTGTAGCTTAGGGCATGGATGTTATCGGTCCGATAGGGCCAGCTGCCTCTAATGGTCATAGATTTATTTTGGTTGCCATAGATTACTTTACCAAGTGGATGGAGGTAGTCTCCTGCAAGTCCGTGAAAAAGAAAGTGGTAGCTAATTTTGTGCACAACAATTTGATATGCCGATTTGGGATACCAGATTCCATCATCATCGATAATGGAGTGAATCGCAATAGCAACTTGATGAAAAAGATATGTGAGCAATTCAAGATCACCCATCAAAACTCAATAGCGTATCGCCCTCAAATCAATGGAGTTGTAGATGCCGCCAACAACAATATCAAGAAGATTTTAAGGAAAATGATTGACAAAAACAAAGGATGGCATGAAATGCTACCTTATGCCTTATTAAGATATCACACGACTATCAGAACATCAATTAGAGCAACTCTATACTTATTGGTATATGGAATAGAAGCGATGATACCTGCTGAAGTGGAAATACCATCATTAAGAATTATTCAAGAAGCTGAGTTGAGTGATGCAGACAGGGTTCATAATTGAATTGAACAGTTGGCTTTAATTGATGAGAAGAGGATGACGGTTGTTTGCCATAGTCAATTATATCAATAGAGGATGATTCGTGCTTTCAATAAGAGAGTAAGACCTTGAACATTCAAGGTCAGGCACTTAGTTCTCAAATGTATCTTTACCAATCAAGATGAGTACAAAGAAAAGTTTTCACCTAATTGGCAAGGACCATACATAGTTCGCAAAGTTCTATCAGGAGGAGCATTAAGTTTGTCAGAGATGGATGGTCAAGAGTGGCCAAGACCAATCAATTCGAATGCTGTCAAGAGATATTATGTTTGAAGATTTAGAGTTTGCCTTTACATTTTCTCCTTTGTAATTGCATTATTTTGTTTCTGCATTTATTTTTTAAGATTATTATCTCAATGTAATGAACTACGTTTGACCTGAATTCTTAAGAATGAGATATGTAGGTGGCCTATGTCGGCCTTGGTCACC
Source organism: Solanum virginianum (assembly GCA_000787875.1). NCBI lineage: Eukaryota > Viridiplantae > Streptophyta > Magnoliopsida > Solanales > Solanaceae > Solanum > Solanum virginianum. The sequence goes on along the minus strand of DF364201.1, from coordinate 30,072 downwards.
TCTTATCCCTTTTTATTATTTCTTTTTACTTTTTGAACTATGTTTGACCTGTATTCTCAAGAATGAGATACGTAGGTGGCCTATGTGAGCCTCGATAATGTTCTTATTTAAATTTGTATTTTTCTCTACCTCCCGAGAGGGGAACTATGTTTGACCTGATTCCCAGCTCAACGGGATACATAGGCATCACAACAGCTCGGTCATACTCCATAAAGGAAGCTGGGACAAAATTTCTGAGAGGAACTAAAAAATACTGAACAAGAAGATCCATCTTCCACAAATCAAAGTTAAAGCATGTTAAAAATTTCAACTGGGATAGGATTTTTGAGAAGATCTCAAAAATTCTCAAGGTTCTTCTGATAAGCTATCGATCCCTTACGACATTAAACTGGATAGAAATTTTGACGTTGCCCTCAAAATTTCGTCAAGCATCGTTATAAGTCTAAAAGCAACCTTAAAGATTCTCAGCCTGATAAAGAATTCAAAGACAACCGGGACACACCAAGGAATCTATGTCAAATGCTGAACATGTTCATCTAAGCTTTACGTAACATGACAATTAGCAGTGATTTTTTCTCAAAACCCTTTCCTAAATTTGTTGTTTCTAACGATCTTCTCTCATGTCGAATATCTTGTCAAAATGTATATTTTTCTACCTTCTATCTACCAAGAAGTGGGAGATCAAAGCGGTCCATCGGGGGACAAGATGAGGAGCAGACAACTGAAGAGTCAACACAGATTAGTTTACTTTGAAACTAAGAAATTTTCTGTGGATGCAGGAAATTTTTTTGTAGGTCTTATCTACAAGAGAATAGATGAAACATAAATAGTTCAGTCTCACTCAAATCCCCAACAATTCATCACATCTTATGTTCATCTCCTACAAGGTCATTTTATTTTCCAGTTGCCGAGAGGGCCATTGCATATTAATCGCCGATAAAGCCATTTTATTTTCCAATTGCCAAGAGGGTCATTGCATGTTCATTACTGACAATGCCATTTTATTTTCCAATTGTTGAGGGGGCCATTGCATGTTCATCACCGACAAGGCCATTTTATTTTTCAGTTGCCCAGAGGGCCATTGCATGTTCATACCTGACAAGGCCATTTTATTTTGCAGTTGCCGAGAGGGTCATTGTATGTTTATCGCCGACAAGGCTATTTTATTTTCGAGCTTCCAAGAGGGCGATTGCATGTTCATTGCCGACAAGGCCATTTTATTTTCCAGTTGCCCAGAGGGTAATTGCATATTAATTGCCCATAAGGCCATTTTATTTTCCAATTACCGACAGGGCCATTGTATGTTCATTGCCGACAAGGCTATTTTATTTTTCAGTTTCCTAGAGGGCCATTACATGTTCATTGCCGACAAGGCCATTATATTTTTCAGTTGCTAAAAGGGCCATTACATGTTCATCGCCGCCAAGGCTATTTTATTTTTCAGTTTCCTAGAGGGCCATTACATGTTCATTGCCGACAAGGCCATTATATTTTTCAGTTGCTAAAAGGGCCATTACATGTTCATCGCCGCCAAGGCTATTTTATTTTTCAGTTGCCGAGAGGGCCATTGCTTGTTCATTTCCGACAAGGCCATTTTATTTGGTGAGGGAACCAAGGTCAGGCAAGAAGTTTCAAGGTCAGGAAAGAAGTTTCTTCAGGACTGGAAGCACAAATCCATAACCACTACATAGTGGGTTTGACCCAATGCTTTAATTACGAGAATATTCAAACCTGGAGGAAGTGAGATCTCTTATCACAAACCAGTAGAGCGAAAGCAGGTCACTACTATATTTGTTCTGATATCCCCAGCAGATAAAGTGGTTCCATTGCCTCTGCTTATCTTTTTAGCCTTCCTAGAACAAGTTAAAATGGGGATCTAAGAAAAAGTTAAAACTCTGAAACAATAAGCATAGGAATCATACCCGACTAGTTTTCTAAGAAAAAGTTGAAACTCCAAAACAATAAGAATAGCATAGGAATCATACCTGACTAGTTTTCACTTGACAGTGTCTTTAAGCACAAAATATAAGAAATGTTAAACCTCAAGCCTAATATATGCCACAGTTACAAACTTTAAATGTTAAACCTCAAGCCTAATATATGCCACAGTTGCAAACAAAATTAATATTAGTAAATCATGTTTGCAATGATTAACAAGATATTTGATGGCAAAAAGTTAGTCTATTTAACTGATTTAATATATTGGTACGATGTAGTACAATTGTAATGTGAAAATTGACAAAATTCTCTTTCACCATGCTTAGCTGTTATTGTCAACGCAATAATAGCGAGCATTTTGCTTCCCAATAATTCTAACATTTCTTCTGATTATGTTAAGAATGACAGTCACACCACAAATAAAATACAATATAGATACTTTCTCTTTATTTATATCATGCCTAGTCAATGCTGCCCCTATGGTTTCTGCTAAAATGTCATAGTCACCACAAATAAAATACAATATAGATACTTTCTCTTTATTTATATCATGCCTAGTCAATGCTGCTACACAAAATTGGACGAACAACATAATATGAAACTTTGATCATAATTCTTGAAGCACAAAGCTAACCAAAGGAAGTCAATACCATGCAGTTGAAACTTCATACAGAGTTGGCATAGGACGCTCATCTCTAATTTGGCAATGTCCTAATGGAACTCAAGATTAGGAAGTTAGACATACCACTAAAATTTAGAAAGATTTTCATCACGTAAGAAAAGGACAATGAAAAACAATAAAAGCAGCAAGCAGTTGAATTGCCCAAGGAAAACCAAAAACAAAGACAACTAAAATAATTAAAAGTAAACAATGAGACAAAAACAAAAGCAAACACACAAATTAAATTGAATTGACAATTAAAGATAGGTAAGATAACAATTTCACATTCTTGAATGAAATTTATGTGAAGATACATAACAAGAATCTTGACTTGATAGGTCTAGCTTTGGGTTTGGAGTCATCCAAAATAGCTCGCCACATACATAACAATACTATATATAATATTAAGTTGTTTATTTTAATTTTTTATTATTTGTTGTATTAGTAACATTGAATGAATATTTTAGGTTTAGCAAAAGTGTCATGATAAACGTAATTGACACTTTTCCACTTCTTACTTTAATGAAGCTCTAAAAATCTAGTAATATGTATCACGCATGGTTATTACATTCATTTTTTGAGAACAACAAATATAAGATTTTACAGACAATTGATTTACGATAGAGTTAAACTGCACAAGTAGCTACAAATTAGTATCAATTAGTACAAAAGAGGCTATGAACTTGTATTACAAGATTAGCTCTATTAGGTAATATTTAAAGGTATGAACATGCACAATAGAGTAGTGCTTCTCATTCTATATACATCTTTAAATTAAGGAAATAAAATCTAGCAAGTATATTTTATTTGAATAATGAGACATCAATCTTCGATATCAAGTGTCCTTTAGTACTTCTTCAAAAAGCTGTTGGTGTTAAAACAATTATTCATTGTAATAACTTCTAGACTTAAGCATTAGGGTCGAAGTGAGGTTGAGATGGTTTGGTCATGTAAATCGGAGATGCGCAGGTGCCCTGGTTATGAAATGTAAGAGTTTAGTTGTTCTAGACTTAAGCACTAGGGTTGAGGTGATGAGGCTGGCCTAAGAAGTATTAGGATTGAGGTGATTAGACAGGATATGACACAACTTCAGCTCACGTCTCACCGAAGACAAGATGACCCTTGACAGAAAGGTGTAGAAGCCAAAGATCAGGATACAAGGGTAACATGTATGCAAAGATATTTTTCCCCATTCTTAAAGTGGTAGTATTATTCTTGTTGCTTTTCCCTATCTTTAGATTACTATTACTACCTGTTTGTATTTAACCTCGTTATATTATTTTCTTGTTATTCCAGCATATTAGTGCACCTTTTTTACATTGAAAATAGTCTTTCTCCTTCTCAAGGTAAGGATAAGGTCCGTAAACATTCTACCCTCCTCAGATGCTGCATGTGGGATTATAGTGGGTTTGTTGTTGTTGTTGCTAAAGGATATATAACCCACAATTATCACATTATGCCAACTAAATTCACCCCAAGTTACTAGTGTCACTTTTTGCTTGCAGTTAGCCTGTTTGGTCTGGTTATCTTATTTCACCATTTACTAAATAAAGTGAGCATGGAAAACATATTGATAAAGGAAAATCATAGTTGAGTAATGCGTAAGCAGAATGAAGAAATAAGACGATTATAGAAAGAAATTAGTTAATTATTTACCATAAACGATAAAGGTCAATTATTTAAACGCAACATAACATTTTGTGTCAATAACATGAAATTAGCTAATTATTTACCATAAACGATAAAGGTCAATTATTTAAAGGCAACATAACATTTTGTGTCAATAACATAGTGAGATAAAACAAAGTTAGTTCTTGGATGTCAGTGTCTTAATAAACTTTAGTCATGCCTTTAAAAAGATCTGACTCATACCTTATCTTGTTCCTTTTTTCTCAACCTTCAAACGAGATGTTCTAACACTTGCGTGATGGGCCATCTTTGCAGCTTCTTTAATCCCAGTAAGAAACGTTCCATGCATAATGGCAGGATAGCGCCTGGTAGTGGCCTTACCAGCAAAGAAAAGCCTTCCTCCCCTATGGTTTCTGCTAAAATGTCATAGTCATCTCCTGATGCACCCAAAGCAACATTGGAGTAGGAATCAGAGCCGAACGAATCGCTAACCCAT
>DF364202.1:9838-29963 GCA_000787875.1 Solanum virginianum | reverse complement strand
GGTAATTGAAAGGTAAAGTACATTGTTTATAAATAGGTGGCAGCCCGAGGGGGCTAGATTACTAGCCTAGCATAGGGACGATCCTATCACAGGGGGGTAGCCAGAGGGGGCTAGAATACTAGCCTAGCATAGGGACAAACCCGATACAGTTTACCCCTGATCAATTGGGTCTTTATAGTATATGTCATGCACATATTTTACAGATTTCATAGTAAAGGTAAAGTGATACAAAGAATATAAAGTACATCATCCCACAACATAACAAAAGGTGGTATCTCATCCTATATCAATGTATTGTTTCATTTGAGCTATTATATCATATATAGTAGTTCCTGCCTTACATACTCAGTACATTAATTCGTACTGACGTCCCTTACGGGGACCTGCATTTCATGCTACAGGTACAGGTGCTAATAGATCTCCTCGATAAGAGTACAGGACATCCAGCTGCTAATATCAAGCTCTAGGTTGCTTCGGAGCTTTGTGTCTCTAGAGTTATATTTGTATATTGTATAATTGGTCGAGGCGGGGCTTATCCCTACCCTTAACTGATATGTTTCTTATGTAGAGGCTTTGTAGACAATGTAAACTAAAGTGTGATTATGAGTTGTGTTTTAGAGAATGAGGCCCCAAAGGCCTAGTCATTTGCATTTCATTTTTTGGGCTTATCATTACTGTTTTCTTTCATAAAGGCATATTGAATGTAGAAATCTCTCAAAATATGTATAGATAATGCATATATATAGGTTGGTTCTCCCGAGCCTTATCGGTAACGGGTGCCGGTCCGCCTTAATAGGATTTGGGGTGTGACACCTTGTGATCAAAAATAGGGGAAGTTATGGACTTTAGGATACTCAGACTTCACCTTAATCCATCACTTCTACCACCCCACAAAAACATGATAACTTGTCCTCAAAGTAAAAACACAAAAGAAGATGAGAAAATCAAAACATAACATAGATATATAGACATTAAAAACTAATAATTAACAAAACTAGTATCCAAAACCCAACATAAAAACATTATCCAACAAAAACATTCAAAAACCAACATAAAAACAATATTATCTAACAAAAGGACTAACTCATAAAGCAAAATAAGAGCTATGGTCAAAAGGGGTTAAACATCATGGTGCTCATGCACCAGTATTGGGCTGATCTACGAGGTCCTGGGTCTGTCGCTCCTCCTCAACTGCCTAGGCTGTAGATACTCTTGAGATAACCTCTCTATATGGGGTGTGCTCTACTTTATCTTTCTGAATGGCTGCCAGCAGTAGTAACTCCTGCATTACCTCCTCTGGTATGGGCTCTTCCTTCTCAGGTCTCAGCCTCTTTAGGGTCGGCTCTGGATCAACATGCTTAAGGGGACTCTTCCCACAAGTGTCCAGACGGTCGGTGAGCTAATCAAATGCCTCATCATCTGCCAGTGTTACCTCTGGGACAAGAATAGGGACTGCTAACATCTATAGCAAGTCGGCCTTTAACTTGGACAACTCCTCAGTCACCACACTCATGCCAGGAGGCCTAGCTCCTTCAAGCCTCCTGTGGACTCTAGTCTCAAACGCATTGACCCGGGTATCCACAACTCAGACTTTCTCATCAACTAAATCCTGGGCAAATGCCCTCATCCACTCCTCGAACTCCCGAGTAGTCTAATTAATCAATGGCTAGACTCGTGCAAATAACTCATACAACCTGCCCTCTATTACAGCCACCCTGCGTAATAAAGCATGAAATGCAATAGTAGAGAAAAAAGGGTCAATCTGTAAAGTAGCTGCTGCTAGTGCTGGAGGATGGTGTAGACTCAATCTTGACCGCTGGGCTACAATAGCCAGAGTAGTGCTGGTAGGAGCTAAAGATGAACCTGTAACCTGAGATTCTAATGGGAATGGCTCTGGGATAGCTGGAAAAGTTGCTCATAGTAAGGCCACCAGGTTCTAAACAACCTTTATCAATATGGGATCCATGATGCATGTGGCCTCTACATGAGGATCGTGGTGGGGGTCGATGAATCAGAACTGGAAATAGCAGTGAGGTGTTCGTCAGAGCTGCAGCCTTGTGAATCTATTAAAAAATGATCTACACCCAATGTATAGCATAGCCATCTAGAATGTTAGCTAATAATAAAACACTCTTAAGGATGATCATATTATCCGTAAAGGTTGGCCTAATACGCCAATGGATAATAAACCACCAAAACTTGGCCTGGAATGAGAGATAGGCTTTTACTATAGGATTTATGTGGTTTGTGACCCATGTCGACTCGACACCCTCCTCTCATATCTGACTGACTATCCACTGTAGAAGCTCTGTCCTAGTCCTGATGTCCTTCCCAGTCATTACTCTTCTCATTTTATTAATACGACTATCGTATTCTACGGTAGACTATGGTACTCTATAAGTGGGCCCAAACTGCACTTGTCAGATCATCTCCTCTGAGATATCAACCTTTCTTCCCTGAACTGTTACCACCCTATCTTGACTACTCAATAGGCTTTTTGTTCTTCGACAGCCCCTGGCAGAGTGTAGCAAGATATGTGGCGTAGAACTCATGGACTACATAGGGGGGATATTTGCCCATCTGCTGTGCAATCTATCGTAGTCCGTTCTCATCCAACCCAACATCTAATATGGGTGCTCTATCTAATCCCGAGGTGTTCAATCTGGACTCCTCATGAAATTATCAGGTCGGCTTGCCTTGCTCCTTAGGCTCCAACCCGTGGTCATATATTTCTTTTATACATGTAGTACACCATCTGGGATTGGCCAGGGGCTAAGATTCGGCTTCCTCCTTCTGAGGCTAAGAGGTGCTCTTAGACTCTAACTCGAATCTAGAATTTGTAGGAGTCATATGTGCTGAGCAACTCCCCGATCCAGTTCTCTCAACCTATTGTACTTTTCAGATTGGGTGGCACTACTCACTTCCATAGGTTCCTGAGATGAATGCACCCAGGTCTGAGGCACATTTGCCAAGGGATCTATCCTGACCTTGTTTAACTCTATCGAGCCCTCAGATCTCTCGGTCTTAGAAAACTCATCTAGCAATCTCCTTTGAAAGGTTTGGATTACTCGCTTATCCTTTGGAGGCATTATACCTGCAAATCAACCATTGACCCATGTAGGTATTAATACTAACAATTCACACAATCAAGGAACAAAGAACAAAAATGAATCAAAAATAAACTTTCACTAAAGCAACTACAGGTTTGCAAATACAAGTGCAGTTATGACTCGTAAGGTGGCCTAAGAGTCATATACTAGCCACGTCGAACCAGTATACCTTCAAAAATACGTTCTAATCATATATACGAGATGCAGTTATGACTCGTAAGATGGCCTATGAGTCATAGTATTGGTCGCCTACCTATTTCCAGAAACATTTTCAAAAACTTAGAAAAGCTTACGAGACCCTTACCACGAGTCATAGCAGGCCCTATGAGTCGTATGTGAGTCTCGTATGAGAAATATAAAGGAACCACAAATGACTGATGCTTGTTAGCAGGGTCTACTACAATATGTATAGAAACTTACAAGTTATAGAAGTACCTCATAGCTGAACACAGAAGTCACCTATAGTGCCTAACATTTTCCTATGCAAAGCACAACCAAACACATAGTTTCGACCAACTTGGCACATAAGAGCAATACAAAGTACATGACACATGATCAATTCTATAATAACATCAGAAATTCAAATTGACCATCATCCCTAAGAGTCAAAACCAATTGCACATTACGTCAAGCAAACCCAAAATAATATACTTTACAAACTAACACTTGACAACTATAAAACATTCCAAGGGATACAATTTTCATGCATAACAACACAACCAAATCCCATAGGTTAAAACAAAAGCATCATACCCACAACTCCTAAATTCCAATTCTGACAACAATTTAGACTATGAGTGGGCAACAATCACATATTACATTCCATAAATCATAAATTTCGCATTCACCATCACACACTTAAGAATTTCAACAAGATATGGTTTACATGTGAACTCTTCAAAACCTAAAAACCCTAGCTTACAAGTCTAGTTCAATAATCACTATATGGCATGATTTAACATGATCAAACTAAGCACATACTCATATAGAGAACAAAATTACTATAAAAGATTTCAAAATTTAACCATGGAGCTTACCGATCGATTGAAGAAGTAAACCAAAGGAAAGGAAATTCAAAACCATGCCGAATACCCTAAGAATAATGGTCTCGCCGGAATCTTCGCTGGAAAATGACATGGGTAGCCAGGATTTTGGTAGGTAATGAGAAATATGAATTGAATTTGGGGTGGGTTGTCGGCTTAGGGTTAAAATTTTTATTTAAGGGGTCAAATGTTATTTTGACCCCTTATATATGCAAGCCGTGTCAAGAATTAAAAATCTACTAACCGGGGCTAAGAGACCCAGACTATGAGTCATAGATTGTCCTATGACTCATAGGTTCTGATCTCATAATAGCCCCAACACTAGTAAAATATTTTAGGGATCATACCTGGGTACTACGAACCCTACTTACGACTCATAGAGGACCCTAAAACTCGTACGGTTGGCTCATAGTGTATGTGCCAACTTCAGATACTCTCTATTTCCCTCTACAAGGTATGACTATGAGTCATAGTGGAGGCTATGACTCATAGGCCTGCTTATAAAAGCTGCTCCAAGTCCCATTTTTCAGGTCTTCAATTCTTCCAATTTCTACCTGCAAACCAAGTCTCAAAGCATAGCAATCCTCAAAAATATTACAACTACATTAATGTCATCTAGTTTCAAACAAAAAACTATTCCACTACCCTAAGTCTCAAACAAATAAACAATTATCAAAATGCCTAGGTTGCCTCCCAAGAAGCGTCTTATTTAACATCGTGGCTCGACTTTGTCATTGTCCTTCATCAACAATTATCAAGGGTCCACACCTCGCTCTTGAACTCATCTGGATATTTCATGGATTGGCGAATATCAAACACGACCTTAACATCATTCACCCTAAATCAAAGTTGACCTAAATCCATATCCACTAGAGCTCTCCCAGTGGCCAGAAAAGGTCTTCCTAAAATGATGGGTACCTCGAAATCAACTTCGCAGTCAAGGATCATAAAATCCACCAAAAAAATGAATTTACCAACTTTAACAAGCACATCCAGTAGGATTTCCTCAGGTTTTTTAATTGTTTGATCTGCCATGAGCAACCTCATTCTCATCGTGGTAGGAGTGCCAAGGATAAGATTTTTGAATAAGTCTAGAGGCATTAGATTGATGCTAGCTTCTAATTTGCATAATGCTCTTGCAAATTCAATGTCGCTAATAATGTAAGAGATGGTGAATGCACCTGGGTCCTCTCACTTTTGGACAAGTCATTTGGTCATGATTACACTACATTGTTGGAGCTTTTGCGAGAGCTCTTTCTTCAAAGTGCATTTCTTTGTTACCAAATCCTTCATATATTTGGCATACCCGGGCATTTTCTCCAAGGCTTCCAAGAGAAGTATGTTGATAGATAGTTGTCTTAACATTAACAAGAAATTCTTGAACTTGCCATCTTCTTCCTTCTTCTTTAGCCTTTGTTGGAATGGAGGAGGTGGTTTTGGAATTGATTTGGCTTTCTCTTATTCTCTCACCTCTCGGTCCTCTATTCCCTTACTTCTTGGACATTTTTCCTCACTCATCACCTTGCTATCAATGGCTCTCTCCTCAACTTCATCATCAACAATTGGTATAGGGTGGTCCATAGTGCTTTTGCCACTCCAAGTCATCACGGCCAAGCACTGCCCTTTGTTCTTAGGATTTTAAACCATGTTGCTAGGTAGGGTGCCCTTCTGGCATTGGTTCAACTATGAAGACACTTGCCCGAATTATTGTTCAAGTTACTTGATAGCCATAGAGTGAGACTCAATTTTTTTATTTACGCTTAAGATATTTGTCTTCATCTCTTTCAAAGTCTCATTGTGGTGATCTGCCCTCTTCAATAATTTATCAAACATTTCTTTAATCCTCAAATTACTCAACCCGGAGTCACAGTTATGTGGTGGCACATAGGGATCATTCCTGTAGCCTTCTCTTCTTCCCTATTTGCATCTGGCACTCTTTCTCTCTCACAGTATCCATCTCTATTATATCTGTATGCTCTATCTCGATTGAAGTTTTGACCTTGATTCCTAGAACCTTACCTCCAATAATCTGAGTTGGATCCTTGGGGGTTGTTTCGAAAACCTGCGGCTTGGTTGCTTATAAAGCATGCATCCTCATCAAAGAATTAATCATCATAAACTGGAGTCTTTGGGGTTTGACGAGTTACTGCTTGCACACTTTCTTGGTTTTGCTTTAAAACCAAGTCCATTCCCGTATGGAGTTGAGCAAGTTGTTCCATAATCTCTTCATTCACCTTTGCTTGCTCACTATTTATGGTCACTGCACAAGAACTCTTTATTGTACTCCACTCACTTTGACCACATGCTTTGTTGGTCTTTACCACTTATTCCATCCTTTCAGCTACTATCTCAAATGGTTGGTCAAGAAAAACACCCCCTATGATCGTGTTAGCACAAGCTTTGCTATTTTCATGATATGCTCTATAGAAGATCTCAACCAAAGCATTGTCAACAATTTTATGCTCGAGGACCATCCTCAAGCATTTTGTGAATCTCTCCCATATAGTGCTAAAGGAGTCTCTAGGGAATTGGTCAAAGTTGTTAATTTGGTCCTTAAGCTTTAGTTTCTTCGACTTTAGGAAATATCTTTCTAGAAACACGCTCTATAGCTTAGCCCAACTTGTGATAATACTCAGAGGAAGCTCAGACAACCATAAAACTACATTTTTAGTTAATGACAATGGAAACATCCTCAATCCAACAGCGTCAATAGAAATATTTTATCCCTATGACACATTTGCACACAAAGATGACATTTTGGAAATGACAGTGGAGATCCTCTAACGGTAGCCCTGTGAATAAGCCACGGTTTTGGAGCATTTGGAGCAATCCGCTTGATACTATGAACTTAGCATCTATAGTAGGGGCAGTAATATAGAATCAGACACGTCCATCGCCATAGGGTTTAATCGGTACTGATTCTAGGCATAAGTGTTTCCATTGAAATCCATAAGTTGTCGCCTGTTATCCCTCGGTGGTGGATTCTCCTCTCTTCCTATATCCTCATCGTTCAAATTTATCTCTTTCTTAATAGTAACGTCTTCGTTCACTTGAGCCATTCTTCTAAAATGTCTATGGATCTCCAAATTAATTTGAGCTAAGGGTTCTCCTTGACTCCTTATGCTTGGCATACAACTTAGCATACCCTGCAATCAAATTCAAACAACAAAAACTAAAACAAAAGTAAAATACACAAGATTCTAGAAATCAATACTAGAACTAACTAATAGTGAATTCAAGTCAAAGCCTAGTCGTATTCCCAGTAACGACACCATAATATTTTAATATGTTAATGCTCCAATAAGAAAGCATTCGCTATCAACAATTAACCTAACCGAGGTTAGGGTCGAATCCACAGGGAATACAGGGCTTGACTATTAAATGGTAGTTTTTCATTCAATTTAAACTAACAATTAACCTAACCGAGGTTAGGGTCGAATCCACAGGGAATACAGGGCTTGACTATAAGACTTAATTGCTAATCATTTCTAGCATTTATGACTACAATTTGTAAATGGGGGAGAGGGGTTAATTCAAAAACAAAATAAAATAAACCCTAACTATAATGCGAGAAAACACTCAATTTTGGGGACAACTTGGGAATTATGTTTCCCATGGTCCATTGGCTCGATTACCCTAGATAACATAACTATAATTAGAGATTTCCATGCAGAAGTGTAACTTAGGTTCTTCCAGCCCTCTTGTGAAGGTGAAGGTCGCAGTTTACCATGGCGCTTGGTCGGGTATATGGCGGGCCAACTAACCATTAACTATTGTCCTAGTCAACTTCCCCTTAGTCATGCTTGGTTAATTAGATGAGAACACATTGATCGAATCTTGTCATCTACTTCCTTTTTCCTATTCATCACTACCTTTGTCGGGATCGTGATAGTAGGCAGGGTTTGGTGTTCGCCACCACCAAGCAACATTAATAATGAAGGGAAGTAGACAATACATGCAAAACCCAATCATAGAAATGCACAAACCCTAGGCCATCTCAAGTCAACTATCCATGATTCCCACAACCCCAAGTTGTGGATGCTTAGCTACTCATGGCTAAGGGAAAACACACAAAAATGCAAATAATAAACATAGTTGAGAGTTTTACCAACAATAATAAAAGTGAAGACACCATAATTTGCAAACCCACAAGCTTGATAGATTTCCAAAGTGTATAGCATAAGATTTACAATCCCCAAAATGAATTTTCCAAGAGAAAATAATAAACTAAAGTGAAACCCTAAAATATTCTTCAGAGAATATTCAAGAGCAATTTTCTAAGTCTACAAGGTGTCTGATATGAAATGAAAACCCTACTTAAAGTATTTATAGTGTATACAAATAAACCCTAAAAAATATGTAAAAAATACAGCAGGTAGCTGGTACGCCTCACAGATATAACTCGTAGGGTGACCTATGAGTCATAATCAGGATCTTGTATCAGCTTCTTGGCATCTTGGACTCAACTAGTATGAGTCTTTGCTTGGGCTATCACTCGTATGCTCTTCTCGTTGTCTTGGCCTTCAGTTTTTAGTCTAACATTTTGGCTCTCTGGTTCTTGCTACGATTCCACCTATATGGGTCATAGTGTATTAAATAACTCATAGGATGACCTCGTAAGAGTGACCCTCACTTGACAGATTTCTAATATTTGGTCTTTGTTTCCTGATACGGCACACCCTACGATTCGTACCTTGGGCTACGACACATAGGAGGACTGGTATGGCCTATGCTTCAGCAAAATCAGCAAATTCTCTTAAAAATCATGCCAACCTAACTTTTCTGCAAGATTAACACAAAACCACATAAAAACCATAAAAAGTTGCATTAAGAACTCACAAAATTCCTTATTTTAGGCATCAAATATGTTGTATTTTGGGAGCACATCAATAAACCTATATATTGGTGATATAATGTAGGTACCCATTACACTCTGCATTCAAACCTTGTTTCATGCATTCGTGGAGGGTAGCCTTCTTGCATGTATTTGCAGAGGGAGTAGACCCAGAGGTCTATGCACTCGAACATGGGCCTGCATTCACAGAGGTTTAATTGGCATTGGCCTCCATATTCGTAGAGAAAAGTTCTTACCTTGATAATGTTAAATCCATGAACCTCCATATTTATCCCATTCTAAAACTTTTCAAGATTTGTGGGCTATTTTTGATAGAGAGTTTTGGAGAATTATTTGTTGTAACTATTTCTAACCTCCTTTTCATTTTTTTGCATTGTTTGTATCTTGATTTTATCTTGAATTTCATGATGTTGAAAGAAAATATGGGGACTTTTAGTCTGCAATTTCAAAACTTTAAATGGTAGTTTTTCATTCAATTTAAACTCGATTTTAGTGGGATTGTCATCCACATACTCCATTTTTCATGTAGAACCTGATTTTAAAGTTAATTTCTAGATTTATGAACTTTGACTTTTAGCTCTAATTTCGATCATTTTGATCCTAAGTCAAATTCATGTCCATATAGGTATCAAAATTCAACTCTTGATACATAGTATCTATTTTTCATAACATTCGAATGGGAGATTTAAGTTGGTTGAAAGCTTGTTGGAGTGTGATTTCTGCATCGAGGTAGGTTCAGATAACCTTTTGGGAATGGATTTGACTTATTGGACATGTTTATGTGGTATGTGTAAGATCTAGAATGATTCATCAGTAATTTTGTTGATATGTTAAGATTGTAATGGAAATTTGATCCTAGTTATTCCAAAGTCGAGAGGGAAAAAACCCAGATCATGCCGTAATTTGAGTGTTGTGATCCTATTGATAAACCAAGATATAATCTTGTGAATTGAGAAATTTTGTATCTGCTAGCCGTAATTCCATATACGACATGTAGAATGCTTCGTACACAAACCTCCAGTGTTTAAAATTTTAGTGAACCAAACTATGAAGCCTGTCTACGACCTGTGGTTTAATCCATGTGCCATAGATGGGCTCATAAAACAAATGCAATACAAATTCAATACAATGAAATACTAATCCTTTTATTTTACTAGTGGTCTAGTTTAAAGCTCTTTTTATTATATTATTAACAAACGTATAACACTACACCACTAGTAAAACAAAAGGATTTGTATTGTATTGGATTGGATTTGTATTGCATTGTATATGAATTTGTATTGCATTTGCATATAGACTTAAGGATAAAGTTAAAGTATGGATTTTGTATATGATTTGTCTAAAGAAACCGCTAATATCCCAAAGAAACTGCTAATATATAGAGTATAGTATGGCTTTTCTAGTTTAAAAATTCTTACAATTTTCCATTTTCCAGATTTTTTCATGAACATGGTATTACAATATCTCCCCATTAGAATCATTTGTCCTCAATGAGACAAAATCAAGCTTGAGTAGAATAGAAACATCGCTGATAACCCAACCTGAATGCAAAAATGTAACTTAAACATTAATTTCATGAAATCATCAAACTTATATATCAAATATCATGTGAAAATAATATTATAATCATGTAAGCATGAAATATGACAAGGATGAGTGGATACACAAGAATATTGGAGGAATAGTGGTACTTTAGGCTTTAATAGGAGGAAATAAGTAAGGATATCATTTCATTATGTCTGCCTTTGCTTCCCAAGTAACACTCTTAACTTGTTGGTTTCTTCATAATACTTTGACGAATGCAACCTCCTTATCATGTAATCTTTTCACTTAACGGTCTAGAATCTCAACTGATACTTTTTCATAAGTCAAATTATCATGGTGATATCCTTCAATGGAACAATGGAATTTGGGTTACCCATAAATTTTCTCAACATAGACACACAAAACATTAGGTGAACCATCACTAACGCCATTGACAATTATATCTCATAGGCTACTTTCCCAATTCGCTTTAAGACTATGTAAAGTCCCACACATCTAGGACCTAACTTGTCCATTTTGCCAAATCCCATTAACCCTTTCATAGGTGAAACCTTCAAATAGATACCACCAAGATAGGAAAAAGAAATTCCAAAGTCAGTAATAAAGAATCCTCTCTCTGGCACCCAATCACCTTCATCAAACTCAAGGTCAATTTTCCTAATATTCGAGTATGACTTTTGATGACTTTAGGCACCCTTCAATCTTTTCCTTATAATTGTCACCTTATCCATGGCATCAACCATAAAATCTAGTCCAATCAAGGAAATCTCCACAACTTCAAACCATCCCACCAGTGACATACATCTTTTACCATACAAAGCTTTAAATAGTTTCATGTCAATACTCGAATGAAAACTATTATTGTAGGTAAATTCAATAAGAGGTAGGTAATCATCCAACCACCCTCAAAATAAAGCACATATGCCCTAAACATATCTTTCAATGTTTGGATCGTTCATTTTGCTAGCCTATCAGTTTGAGAATGAAATATGGTACTGAGGTTCACCTTTGTACCAAAGAATTTTTAAAAAAACTTACAAAAACAAGAACTGAATTGGGTACCATGGTCAATATGATAGATAATGGGACCCCATGTAGCCTTACCAACTCTTGGATATAAGCCTTAGCATAATCCTTGACACTATAAGAAGTCTTTACTGGCAAAACGTAGGTTGATGTCGTCATCTTATCCAAACTACCTATATTGACTCAAATTATTTCTGAGTCTTTGAAAAACATGGAATGAAGTCCATATTCATTTCCACTCACTTCCAAGTGAATATGTCAATATATTGGGCTAAACCATCCAATCTTTGGTATTCAACCTTCACTTGGTTACAATTTGTACATCTTACCACATATCTTGCTATGTTTTTTTCATGTGATTCCACATTACATATCTCTCAAATCTTATACATTTTGGTGGATCTTGGATGCATAGAATATTTAAAGTTATGAGCCTCATGTAATATTTTCTCCCTTAGACCATCAATATTAAGGACACATAATCGACCATGGTAATGAAGTACTCCATCTCTCCTTGTTAAGACCTCTATCTTCTTATTAACCACCAATTTCTTCAACTCAACCATGGTAGGAGCCATGTACTATTTTGTTTTAAGCTCCGCTACTAAAGATGATTTTGGCCCATTTTGTACAAGTACACCACCATTGCTTGAACCATTCAACCTCACAACCAAATGAAGCAAATGGTACACTTCTCTAACCAACTCTTTTTTCCCATCCACAATATGTGCAATGCTGCCCATAGATATTCTGCTAGGTGCTTCGGCAATAATATTTTCTTTGTCAGGGTGATATATCCCACTCATATCATAATCTTTAAGAAGTTCCAACCACGCCATTTGCCTTAGGTTCAAATCCTTTTGGCTAGCATACATATTTCAAGCTCTTGTAGTCAGTGAATATATTAACATGCACCCGATAAGGATAATGTCAACAAATCTTCAATACAAAGACTACTGTCACTAATTGAAGGTCATGAGTTAGGTAGTTCCTTTTATGCATTCAATTTCCTTGAGGCATAAGCAATGATATTTCTATGTTGCATCAAAAGACAACCCAAACCTACATATGAGGCATCATAATATACAACAAAATCATCTGAAGCTTTGAGCAACATCATAATAGGGGCAGAAGTAAGACGATCCTTCAATGCTTGAAAGCTTTTCTCCCATTCATCAGACCATTGGAATTTTACCTTATTTTGGGCTAACATAGTAAAAGGAGAGGCAAGGAAAGAAAATCCTTCGACAAAATCCTCTATAATATTCGGCTAAACCCAAAAAGCTCCTAGTGTCAGATATAGATAATAGTCTAGACCAATTCTTCATCGCCTCTATCTTCTTTGGATCAAATCTAGTACCTTCAATAGAAATAATGTGGCCAAGGAAAGGTACCCCCTTAACCAAAATTTACACTTGCTAAACTGTGCAAAAAGTTACCTTTCGTTTAATGTTTATAACATAATTCGTAAGTGATCCTCATGCTCCTTTCTATCTCGCGAATAGACCAATATATAATCGATGAACACCACTACAAACATGTCTAAATATGGCTTGAAAACCTTATTCATCAAGTCCATGAATATTATGCAAGTATTTGTTAGTTTGAAAGACATGACTATAAATTCAAAATGACTATAATAGGTTCTAAATGCCATCTTTGGAATGTCATCCTTCTTCACCCTCAATTGGTGATACCCGAAATGGAGATTAATTTTGGAGAAGTAGCCTGTACCTTGTAGTTTATCAAATAGGTAAACAATCCTTGGGAGTGCGTATTTGTTTCTTATAGTCACCTAGCTCAATTATCTATAATCACGCACATCCAAAGTGAATCATCTTTCTTCCTTACAAGTAATATAGGGGCACCCCATAGAGACACAATAAGCCTTATGAACCCCTTATCAAATAAGTATCTTAATTTTTCATTCAATTCTTTCAACTACACCTAGGCCATTAGCTATAGGGGTATAAAAATAGGTTGAGTGTCGGATAGAAGATGAATGACAAAGTTAATCGTCCTTTCAGGAGGAATATCAGACGAGACATCATGAAAGACATTGGGAATATCATTAACTATAGGAACCAAATCAATAGCAGGAACGTTAGACTCAACATCCCAAATCCTGACAACGTGATAGATGCACCCCGTAGAAATTATTTTAATAGCCTTTACATAACAAACAAACTTATCCTTGAACACTGAATTTATTCCCACTCAAAAGTAGATTCATTAGGGACTTGGAGTTTGACCCTATAAGTTTTACAATAAATAGAAGCATGTGATACATGCGTCAAAATTGGTCATGTCATGCTCTACAAGATCACATAGAAAGACTCTATGCAAGACCAACACAGGACAGTTTCTATAACTTTTCTTGGCTAGGACAGGCTCATCAACTGTAGTGTAGACTAAGTATGGCTCTAACAAGACTTTCGGAGTGACCTCAGGATTTATGGAAAGTTAAGGAGTACAAAAGTATGTATTTGCTCCGGCATGAATTAAAGCATACACATCAAAATCAAACACACTTAACATACCAAGAGCCATATCAAAAGGCTCCTCAACATCTTGTGTAACGTACTAAACATAGAATTAGTTATGACGTGGACCACCTCCGTAAGCTTAGGCACCTTGTTATATGTTCCCTCTTTGAACCATTTGACCTTGTTGACACCCTTCTTTCCCTTTTTTAGCAATATTAGGATACTCAGAGATTTTGACCCCACCATCCCACAACTAAAAGAAGCATTTGTACCCCACAAGCAATCACCTTCATGATTCCTCCCATATATAGAACACTTAGGAAAAGTAGCACCATCACACTTAACACTATCAACTTGTGCCTTAAGGGTACGAACCCTATCCTTATCAAACTTCTCAAGATCAAATTTTGATGATCCTAGGACTTTGAGAAATGGTCACCACTGCACTTGGCATGTGAAAATCCACCATCAAAATGAGCCCTTTTAAACTCCTTCATCCTCATCTTTTGAAGATTCTTACTCTCAATTTATTTGGAATTAGTTAAAAGTTGAGAAATATCTATCTCCTTAATAAGCCTTGCGGTTTTGCATGCCATCTTCACTAAATCAAACACTTGCAAAATGAACTTGTTTATGCATGACCTAGAGTCAGCCACTAATAAAGGGGCATGCTTGGATAACTTTGTGAACTTGAGGACATACTCCCTCACACTCATATCACCTTGCTTTAAATTCACAAACTCCATCACTTTAGTTTCCCTCAATTTAAGTGGGAAGAAATGATCAAGAAAAATGACCTTGAACACCTCCCATCGAATAGGACCCTCTTCATCATTCCTTTCGGACATACATTATATGAACCAAAATAGGGTAACTCCTTTGAGTTTGTAAGCAGGTAACTTTACCTTCTTCTCAAATATCACACCTATAATCTTCACCACTTTGTAGATCTCATCAATAAACTCTTGTGGATCTTTATCCATCATGGTGAAACTCCCCAAAAATGCCCAAAAATGTGCCTCGAAAATGCCCATAATCATAATTTCTATACATCTCTAAATTTATGCATGATATAAAAAATCTGACTTCATATTCTTGATCAGGAGAAAAATTGAGAGGAAAATGAGTATATCCCTGATTTTAGAAGACCTGTAGAGAAAATTGATTTTCATAAAACATTTGAAGACAAAAGTTGTCTGCGATGGCTCCGCAATGTGAACCTATTACGGAGCAGTATTATCACTTTCTTATTTTTCCTATTTTGGCCTAAGGCATTAGGGTCTTGGCCCCATGCCCTTTTATGCATAAAAATACCTATACTTAGCCATTTTTCAACTCTATATCACTCAAAATCCCTTTCTCAAACCTCTTAACTATTTCATCAAATATTTCCTCCAAATTCAAGTATCTCAAGATTACTTATGGATCTCAAGAACTCTATTCAAGCTTCATGTCTCCTTCAAGGCTACATCAAGAAAACCTAAGTTTAAGGTACGTGGGTTTTAACCATTAGGTCTTTTCACCTATGGTGCCAACCTTCCTTTTTATGAAAATTGTATATTTTCAAGTTGTATTACTTATGGGTATTACTAATGATAGATTATAATTATACATTATGTTGGATTTTTATAAAATATTGATTGAAAACACATGTCTATCTATTTCAAGTTTATACTATGAAATGATTTGTCTATTGTGACTATGCATGTTTTGAGTTATGAAACTATGATCTATTATGAGATTAGATTATGCATTTCAAGGAATCTTACATGAGTTATATGTATTGATGGATTGATTTACATTGAGTTTTCTCACATTATTTCACGCTTGAATTGCATGATCTTGAACTAGCATTACACACTAACCAAATGTTTGATCAAATGTCTTGATAAAGATTCTTGAGCTATCGATGATCTATTGCATGGTTTACAAGTCAATGACTCTATGATCATTAAAAGAATGTATATATGTGTTGAATTCATAAAAAAAATCTATGGTGTTGCAAGTTGACCACACCTTGTTGGGGGGTGGCATGCCCAATCACCTTGTTGAGGGGGGAGCAATCCTCAATCACCTTGTTGTGGGTGGCATGCCTGTACTACTATGTTTAGGGCTAGATACCTCAACCACTTTCCAAGGGGATGGCATGTATTGGAGTTCAAGTGATAGTTTGCTTGGACTATGTTGATTATGGTATCTTCCTACACATGTAATCTATATTTGCAAGTTATAGGATCTATAAGTATGTTTTACCTTAAGCATTGATCATGCAAGCCAGTTTGATATTATATTTATCCATTGCTTATGATTATGCATTTTGACTATGTTGTCTATGACTTGTTGCATTGCATCCTACATACTTAATACATTCAAATGTACTAACACATACTCCATGAATACATAATATTACCATGTAGGAACCGAAGCACCTCTCGACCATCATCCATGTGGCTAGTTCGATGCTTTGGTGATATGCTTTGGCATGTCCTCAAGTCCATGGATACCATCTATGTTACTCTTTTTTTTGTTGTTATTTCCCTTATGTTGAACACTTGATACTATGAGAGTGAGCCCGGAGAGTATTTTGGCCCTGCTCTAATCTATGTTTAGAGGTGTTGTTGGAACAATTGATATATTTATGCTTTGAGCTTGACTCTTGAGTATTTTATGATTATCTAATACTTCCCTTAGTCCCATTTCCCTTATTTATAGATCTTGTTATGTTTTTTTTGTTTCCACGACCAAGGATGTGTGTATGATATATTAAGAGACTTCTTTGGGGTCTCTTCGGGTTCCCGTTCACCATGTCACATTTAGGCCCTAGGTTTAGCTCATGAAAAATATTGTATCAAACCACTAGGTTGTTAATGGTCCTTGAAATCTAATACACCACATCTATTAGTGTCTTGTTCGTGGTTGTGAAGTGCACCACAACTATGAGAAAGAGGCTGTGAGGTATTTTAGGAAATATTTCCCTTCTTCAAGATCTATGTCATGCTTTTAGATTAAGTTAAGGCTTTTTCCTCTAATGAATGTTCTTCGCAATTCTAGATCATGCCTATTCTAAGAGGAATACTAAGGAGAGCTCGTTCATTTGAGGAGCAATCAGCCCCTCCCACTCCTCAAGGTCCTCGAGATGGGGGAGTGGCCCATGACGAGTTTCGGGATGCTATTACTACATTGTCCCATGTTATAACAAACCAAATCAACCATGGGGCCTAAGATCCTTATGCTCCTAGTCCGTCCTCAAGGGTGAGCAATTTTACTAGAATGAATCCACTGGAGTTCCATAGGTCTAAGGTGCATTCGGATCCTTAAGAATTCATTGATGAGGTCTATAAAGTGTTGTCTATTATGGGGGTTCATTCAGAGGAAAAGGCAGAGTTGGCGGCCTACCAACTCAAAGGGGTGGCTCAAATTTGTTTCACCCAATGAAAGATGGAGAAGAGGAATGGTAATATTATCCTTTGGGAGGAGTTCAAAGTGGCATTTCTTAGTCGGTTCTTTCCTATCAAGCTTAAGGAGGCTAGAATAATGGAGTTGATAAACCTTAAGCAAGGTTCCATGAGTATGAGGGAGTATTCCCTCAAGTTCAACTAACTCTCCAAATATGCCCCACAATTGGTTGTCGAACTGAGGTCAAGGATGAACAAATTTATGTCAGATGTATCCAACTTGGTTAATGAGGATTATTGAACCACTATGCTAGTAGGTGATATAGATTTATCTCGCCTTATGAAATATGCCAAACAATTGGACGGAGAAAAGCTTAGAAAGAAAAGAAGTAGTGGGTCTAAGAGGGCTAGGTGGATTCCAAAATTCCAATGGTGGCCAGTTTCCTCAGGACCACAAGTTCCAAGGCTAAGGGCCTTCCAATGCTCCAAATAGAAGGTTTGGTAATGAGAACCCTATCTGCCAAAGGTGTGGTAGGAGCAATAATGTTTAATGTTTGAAGCATTCTAATGCTTGCTATGGTTGTGGGAAAGTGGGTCATAAGGTGGTTGATTGTCATCGTAATCAAAACAAGGGTAGAGATGGTCTTTCACAAGGCTAACATGCAAATGTAGGTCCAAAGGGATGAGGAGGTGAACAAGGAGGTGTTCCAAGGCTAGATAGATTCTATGCCCTTTAAGGGAGACTAGGGGTGGATGAGGTGCCTAATGTCATCACCTGTATATTAAAGGTTTTTTATTTTGACGTGTATGCTTTGATAGATACAGGTCCCGCTCTTTCTTTTATTACATCTTTTGTTACTAGAAAGGTTCATGTTAGACCATAATTATTGTGTGAACCTTGTGAAGTATCTATACCCATTGATATATCCACTGTTGCTAGGATAGTCTATAGAAATTATCCCGTGTTTATTTTGTATAAAATCTTTCTTTGTGATTTTTCTGAGTTAGATATGGTTATTTTGATGTCACTCTCAGGATAGATTGGTTGCATGCATATTATGCTCTATTGATTGTAGAACCCATCGAGTCAAATTCCAATTCCCTGATGAACTTGTCCTTAAGTGGGAGAGTTGGGATGTGGTGGTCAAGGGTAGATTTATTTCTTGCATTTAAGTGCAAAAGTTAATTTCTAAGGGTTGTCTCTATCATGTGAGATTAGGGATGTTGAATCCACTGTCCTTCCTATAGAGTTGGTTCCGATAGTTAATGAGTTTCTCAATGTCTTTCCCAATGAGCTTAAAAGACTTTGATATAGACTACTATCCCGATACTCAACCTATTTCCATAATCCTTTACCGTATAGCCCTAAAGAACTAATTGAGGGATTTGTTGGAAAAGGGTTTTATACGGCCTAGTCAATCACCCTGGGGTGCAGCGATGTTGTTTGTGAAGAAGAAGAATGATTCTCTTACAATGTGCATTGATTACTGGCAACTTAATAGGGTCACTATAAAGAACAAATACCCTTTATCACAGATTGATAACCTTTTTGATTAACTTCAAGGGGCTAGTCACTTCTCTAATATTGATCTTTCATCTGGGTATCACCAAGTAAAAGTGAGAGAGTGTGACAATCCCAAAATGGCCTTCCGGACTAAGTATGGGCACTTTGGGTTTGTGGTTATGTCCTTCTTATTAACTAGTGCACTAGCTATATTCATGGATCTTATGAATAGGTCTTTAAACCCTAATTTGACTCATTTGTAGTGGTTTTTATTGATGATATCTTAATTTATTCCCATAGTAAGGAGGAGCATATGAATCACTTAAGGATGGTCTTGTAAATCTTGAGGAAGGAGAAGTTGTATGCTAAATATGAAAAATATGGGTTTTGGTTCAAAGAAGTTTCTTTTCTACGGCATGTGGGTGGGGTGATGGCATCAACGTGGATCCTAAGAAAATGGAGGTGATTAGAAATTAGCCTAGTCATTTGACTCCATCGGACATTAGGAGTTTCATGGGTTTGGCGGGTTATTACTGGAGGTTTGTAAATAGTTTCTCTACTATTGCTTCTCCTATGACTAAGTTGACACAAAATATGGTAGAATTTGTGTGGACCGATGAATGTGACAAGAGTCCAAACTTTAAAAGATAAGCTTGTCTCTGCTCCTATCTTATCTTTATCAGAAAGGTTGGATGGGTTTGTTGTGTATTGTGATGCCTCAAGAATTGGTTTGGATTATGGTTTGATGCAAAATGGTAAAGGGATAGCATATGCCTCTAGACAACTTAAGGTGCATGAGAAGAATTATCCCACACATGATCTTGAATTGTCGGTCGTGGTATTTATTTTGAAATTTTGGCATCATTATTTGTATGGGGTCCATGTTAATGTGTTAACCGATCATAAGAGTTTCCAATAAGTGTTCACCCAAAAGGATCTTAACTTGAGACAAAGAAGGTGGTTAGGGCTCCTTAAGATTATGACATGAGTGTGTATTATCAACTCGAAAAAGCTAATGTTTTGGCCGATGCTCTAAGTAGGGTGTCATTGGATAGTTTATCTTATATTGATGATAGTGGCTGTTAGAACACATATTGTGGTGTTTTGGATCAATTATGAAATTTGGGACCAATGTTATAATTTTTGGAAAATTTGGGACCT
>DF364203.1:44318-61079 GCA_000787875.1 Solanum virginianum | reverse complement strand
ACTCATCTTCTGGCTTGGTGATAAAGTAGAGTTGGATCACTTTAGGACTTACAGGCTAGTAACATAGGTTAAGGGTGCTTTGGTATGGTATTTTGGGTAAGTAGTGACCAAAAGCTATCCTTGAACTATGTTTACCAATATTTTTTACTTTCATAATCTAACCCTTTTTAATCAATCCACCCTTATTATCCTGTTTTGAACTTTTCTCGAGTGATTTCTTTCTCTTTTTCAGCTGTACCTCAATTTCAAACTCATTTTTGCTTCTTTTTCTGTGAACTTTTCACGAGTGCTTTCTTTCTCCTTTTCAGCTGAGCCTTGATTTCTAACCCATTTTTGCTACTTTTTCCTCAACCCAAGGCACTTTTCTATTCTTTTTCTTCACTTGGTTCATGCTTTTTCATTTCTTTCTTGATTTCCCAGCTAACTACCTTATTATTATTTCTAGCCACCTTATTATTATTACTTTACCACAATAAGGGCCACCCTCAACTTAGGGTTTTAGCCTCAGGTGAAGTACACAATATCTATGCCTCAAACCAGGGCCACCAACTGCAGCCACCCTCAACTTAGGTCTTTGGCCTCAATCAAGGTTCACATGTTCAAAGATAGACCAGGGCCAATATCAAGGTATTTTATCAAACATGGTTAAGTTAGCCTAGTGTAAAGAAAGAATGAGTACATAAGAAGCTCAAAAGTTTGGAACAAGGGATTCACTCACTCATCTAGTGGGTCATTTAGGCTAAAAGTGAGTTCATTTAAAGAACAAAGGCCTAAGATCCTTTCCATATCCACCACATCACTAAACAAATCTTAGAGTATTAAGGCATGTTCTGGGTCCATACAAGATGCATGAATGTAGCAAAATAAGCTCACAACACACATGATAATTGCATCCACAATCAAGGATAGACTCACAGGTCATGCTTTCAGTTTCAGCTTACCTTCACAATATCAGAATAAACATTGCCAGATACTCAAAAGATGTATGAACGTATCAACAAGTACAATCTCAAAACAAATTTGAGGGTACCTAATTTTTCATCAAAACTTTAAAAACATATCTAAAAATTATATATATGCCAATAGATAACACGACTATGAATTTACACATTATCTGCACTATCTAAACATGCCGGTTCAACAGAAAAGTAAACATCCACAAGGAAAGGGAATCACGATAAGAAATTGTTGGGATCAAAAATAGGGAAAGTTATGGACTTGAGGCTAGTCAGACTTCACCTTAATCCATAATTTCCCACACCCCACAAAAATAGGATACTTTGTCCTCAAAGTAAAAACACATACTAAGACAAACATGATAAAATCATAGACTTAGATATATATACATTAAGCACCAATATTTAAAAATGAATATCTAAAACCAAAATAAAGACATTATCCAACATAAAACTTTCAAAAACCAACATCAAAATAATATTGTCTAATAAGAGAACAAAATATCAATCAATAAAAGTAAGAACTAGGGTAAAAAAGAAGTCAAACATCATGGTGCATCAAGCACCAGTCTCTGGCTGGTCTGTGGGGTCCTGGGGCACTAACTCCTCCTCAGCAATCCTTGAGCTACCCTTTCCATGTGGGATGTGCTGCTCTTGATCTCTTTGAATGATTGGCAACAATAATGACTCCTGCACCACCTACTCGAGTATGGGCTCCTCCTCTAGTCTCGGCTCCTCGTCTAGTCTTGGCCTCTTCCGGGTCGGCTTTGGGTCATCACTATGCTCAAGGGCCCTCTTCCCCGGTACGTTGGGATGGTCCGCTAGCCACTCAAGTGACTCATCACCAGCCGGTGCTACCTTCGGGATTGCAACTGGGACTGCTAACATCTACAATGGGTCAGCCTTAAACTTGGCTAACTCCTGAGTCACCTGCACTAGTATCCGTAGGTTAAGCTCTCTTAAGTATCCACTGGACTCTCGCCTCAAAAGCATCCACTCGGGTATCTGCCGCCCTAACTCTCTCATCTACCAGATCATGAACGAATGCCTTCATCCTCTCCTCGAAGTCCCATATGGTCTGGTCAACCCAAGTTCTAACCCGTGCAGATAGAGCCTGAAGCCTGGACTCCGCCATAGCAACCTGCGTAATAATGCCTGAAAAGCAACAACAAAAATAATAGAATTAACCTGTAAAGTAGCTGCTGCTGGTGCTGGAGTATGGCGTGGACTCAATCTCCATAGCTGGCGTAGGTTCTGTAGTAGCTAAAGTAGTACCTCTAGCAGCTGGAGGTGCAGTCTGAATTGGAGGCTCTATCGAGAATGGCTCTGAAATAGGAGGAGCTGCTCGTGGTAAGGCCACCAGGTCCTCGTCAGCCTTTATCAAACTGGGATCCATGGTGTATGTAGCCTCTATGTGCTAGTCCTAGTGGGGGTCAATAGGAACACCTGTTGCACTACACAATCGATGAATCAAGACAGGAATTGGTAGTGAGGTGTTCATCCAGATGATTGCCTCATAGATCTGCTTCGAGATAATTCAGGCCCAGTCTATCTCATAACCAGCTACGATGCTGGCTAATAACACAACCTCCTTCAAAGTGATCACATTATCCGTGAAAGTGGGCTTGATACGCCAACAAATAATGGACCACCAAAACTTAGCCCAGAAAGAGAGGTAGGCCTTTACTATAGGATCAACGTGGTTTTTAACCTACATCGGCTCGAAGCCCTCCTCACAAATTTGGCTAGCAATCCACTATAGTAGCTTCGTCGTAGCCCTGTTGTCCTTCCTAGTTACAGCTCTTCTCATCTTATCAATGTGCCCATTATATTCTGTGGTAGACTGAGGCACGCTGTAATTAGGCCCAAACTAGACACGGTGAATGGTCTACTATAAACCCCTCTTATGACTCGTAGAAAGCTCAACGAATCGTAAGGTTGGCTTATAGTGTATGTGACAACTTCTAATATTCACTGATTCCTTCTGCGAGGTATGATTACGAGTGATCATTGTTCTTTGGCAACCCCCAGCGGAGTGTAGCAAGATAAGATGCATAAAACTCATGAACTATGAAGGGGGCATATTTGCCTAGCTAATGTATGGTCCATCGTAGCCCATGTCTGTCTAACTCTATATCCAACCTAGGCACTTTATCTAACCCCGAGTTGTTCAGTCTCGACTCTTGATGAAATTGCTGCACCGATTTGCCTTGTCTCTTGGGCTCTAAATGCTAATCATATATCTCCTTCATCTCTGGGACACACCATCTGTGGTTGGCTAGGGGTTGGGACTGGACTTCCTCCTGCTAGGTCTGGGAGGTGCTCTCCAACTCCGATTCTGAACCTGAGTGTGAGAGGGTCATTTGTGGTAGGCTGTTATCCGACCCATCCCCGTTACCATGTTGTTCCTCCTCTTCAGACTGGGAGGAACTGCTAACTTCCATAGGCGTCTTTGCTGTAAGTGCCTGGGTCTAGGTTTTGTTGGCTTTAGGGTTTACCCTGACTGTGTGGACTTCCACAGAGCCCTCAGATTGCTCAATCTAGGAGGATTCATCCATCATCCTCTGTTGGAGACTTTGAATTGCATATTTGTCCTTTAGGGGCATTTTATCTGCAGACCAATCACATAACAACATATAAGTTCAAGATGTTTGATCCAATAAATCACATAACAAAGAAAAAGAAATACAAACACTTAAGCATAAAAACAAAAATAAAACAAAAGAAAGATCAGTGGAACAATTGTAGGTCTGCAGGTACGAGTATAGTTATGACTCGTAGGATGGCCTATGAATCATACACTGGCCTAGTAGTATTAAAATGAGTTACAAATATGCAATCTAACCTTAGATACGAGAGACAGTTATAACTCATAGGGGAGTCTAGCCTCATACCAAATTTTAGAGACATTTTTCAGAACACAGATAAGCTTGCGAGACCCTTACTACGAGTCGTAGCAGGCACTACGAGTCATAGGTGAGTCATATGAGAAACATGAAGGAACCATAGATGACTGATGCTTACTACGAGGGACCACTATAACTTGTATAGGGAGTTACGATCGTAGGAGTGCATCATAATTGATCGTTAAAGGCATTTGTAGTGCCTAACATTTTCCCATGTAAAGCACGAACCAAACATACAGTTCAACATACTTAGCAAGCAATAACAATATCAAATACTTAGCACATAAGCAATCTTTCAGTAACATCTGAAATTTAGAACAACCATTATCCTTAAGAATTGAATTCACTTTAACATAACCTCAAGCACACCAAAAACAAAATACTTTCTAATCTCGCACTAGATATCAACAAAAAATTCTATCTAGTCCATTCAGACCATTTCAATCTAGTCTACCAAGTTAAGAACTATGAAACAAACCCACACTATCCAAATTCTAGTTCTAAAAATAATATGATCAAAGCTTAGGCAACATATAGGCACTACACTCTATGGATTAAACATCTACACACTCACAATCATCTACTCAATAATTTCAGACAAAGTTCAATTCATCATAACCTCCTTCAAGACATACCAACCCTAGGTTTTTAGGATTATATCAAAATATCATCAAACATTCTTGAAAATTTCATGGTTAAACACATACGCATTCATCTATTACATACTCACCACCATAATGCATTAAGATTAACCAAGAAACTTACTAAGTTGTAGAAAAATTGAACCAATGAACTGTAGATGGAAAAATAAGCTGAAACCCTAAAAAATAATGTACTTGCCAGAATCGTGGCCGAAAAATGATGTGGGTAGTCGGGATTTTGATCGAAAAATGATATGAATGATAAAAGAGGGTTTTCGATTGTCTTTAGGGTTTGGAAAATGAATTTTTGTGGTCAAATGTGACAACTTCTAATATTCACTGATTCCTTCTGCGAGGTATGATTACGAGTCATAGTGAGGACTATAACTCATAGGCTTGATCGTAGAGGCTGCTCCAAGTGCCATTTTTCAGGTCTTTAGTTATTTAATTTTTCACCTGCAAACCAAATCTCAAAACACAACAATTCCCAAAATATTACAACTGCATCAATGTCTTTCAACATAAAAACAAACTCATACCTTCTACCTAAGAATCTAAACAACCAAAAACACTTAAACAAGCCAACAATTATCAACAATGTTTGGGTGGCCTCCCAAGAAGTGCCTTGTTTAACGTCGTGGCTCAACTTTGCCATCCTGGATAATCAGACTTCTCCATGAGCCCCATTGCTGCCCCTTTTACGTATTAGGTTTTTGGAATCTTGGACTAAATTGGTATGACCCATAGGTATGAGTTTGCTTGAGCGACAACTCGTATGTTCCTTTCGTAGTCTTGGTCTTCCTTAGTTCATCCTGCACTGCATCTAATTGCTCAGTAAGCTACTCTATCCTATCACTAAGACTCTGCATTGATATTGTTTGTTGTTCCACCTTGTAGTTACATTTGAGGACATCAAACTTTATCTCCTAGAGGATATCATCTTACTCATTGACCTTTGGTTAGGACTTGTTCAAGCATATGCTTAATACTTGTCAGCTTATCAGTAATGCAATGCTGGTGCGGTAACCTCGGCCAATTTGCCACATTCTCGCTCTTGGATTTACTTGAGGCTCCCTTTAAAGAACTAGTGGATGGTCGGCTTGCCCTTGAAAGGGTTAGTAGACTTGGGTAACTATAGATAGCTTATTGATATACTCAGTGATCTCATTAAATTTTCATCTTATGAACTCCCAACAGTCCCTTCTAAGCAACGCGTCTGCCTACCTTTGTTGCTCAGAGGTTAATGCTCAGTAGAAGCTAGCCGCCAATTCATCATTAGTCAGACTATGGTTCTGATTTGCTGCCAAGCATTGCTTGTATCTTTTCCAAGCCACTAACAAAGGTTCTCTTGGCACTTTTTTGAAATTACAGATGTTATTCTATAACTTTTGCTTGTTGGACTCCTTATAGAAGTTCATGAGGAAGATTTTCTGTACTTTCCCTCAGTTAGAGCAAACATCATGTGGGAGAATTGACCAACATTCTGCAGCTTCACTCCGGAGAGTCATGGGGAAAACCTGAGGAGCGATGGCCTCCCAAGCATGATGTCTTGTCCCAAGGACCCCCCTCAACGTTTGAGTGAAATTCTGTAGATGGATTTGGGGATCTTCAGACTCTTGCCCATAAAATAGAGCGCGCCACTGCAAAGTTTCCAACAAGTCATTTGCAATGTAGAACTTTTATTCAGTCATAGTGCCAGCCAACCTGCACCTAAAATCAACCAACAAAAACAAACAGAAAAAGTAAAATATAGGAGAGTTCAAAAATCAACACTAGAACTAACTAACAGTGAAATCAAATCAAAACCTAGCCGTATTCCCTCGGCAATGACGCCATAAGTTTTGACATCTGATGTTCACACTCCATTAAGAAAGTGGTCATTGTAAGCAATTAACCTAACCAAAGGTTAGGGTCGAATCCATAGGGGGCCCAAGTGAGGTTAGGGTCAAATCCATAGGGAATACAAAGCTTGACTACAAGACTTCACTACTAATCATTTCAAGCATCAATAACTAAATCTCTAAATGAAGGGTGGGGGGTTTTTGTGATTCAAAAACAAAAGTAAAATTATGACTATAATATTACGCGGGGAAACACTCAATTTAGGGATAACTTGGGAATTGTGTTCCTTATGGTTCGTTGACTCGATTACCCTAGGTAACATAACCACAATTGAAGAGTAGCATACAGGATGGCAACTTAGGTTGTTCCAGCCTTCTTGTGAAGGTGAAGGTCTAATTTTACCATGGCACTTAGTCGGAAACTATGACATGCCAACTAACCATCACAACCGACCATTTTATCAAACATATAGAGGGTGTGTTGTGCTAGTGTAAAACCATGCAATTCAAGAGTGTCATCACGCTAGAAAATCCAATCAATTGTCCCAGTCAACCTCCCCTTGGTCAGGTTCGGTGGATTAGATGAGAAGATATCGATCGAATCCTGTCATCTACTTCTTTTTTCCTATTCATCACTATGTTGGTTGGGATCATGATAGTAGGCGGGGTTTGGTGTTGGCCACCACCAAACAACAATCATAATGAAGATAAATAGACAATACATGGAAAACCCAAATCACAGAAATGCAATAAACCTAGGTCATCTCAAGTCAACTACCCATGGTTCCCGCAACCCCAAGTTGTAGGTGCTTAGCTACTCATGACTAAGGCAAAACAAGCAAAAATGCACATATAAGACATAAATGAGAGTTTTACCAACAACAATGAAGAAAATAGGCACCACAAGTTGCAAACCCACAAGCTTGATTGATCAATAATGAGTACAAGGAAAGATTTGCAATCCTTAAAATGGGTTTTCCAAGAGAAAATAATAAACTAATCTAAAAAACTACGAAAGGATTCAAAAGATGATTGTAAAATATCTCCTGGTCGAACTCCCTTCTAAAACCCTTACTTAAACTATATATAGTATTTACAAAATGACCCTAGAATTTATATAGAAAAGACAACTAGTAGCTAATAAGTCTCGTAGGTACGACTTGTAGGATGACCTACAAGTCATAGTTGGGGTCTCGTATTAGGTTTTTGGAATCTTGGACTAAATTGGTATGACCCATAGGTATGAGTTTGCTTGAGCGACAACTCGTATGTTCCTTTCGTAGTCTTGGTCTTCAATTTTTGGTCCAACATAATTGCTCTCTGATTTCTGCTACGAGTCCACCTATATGAGTCATAGTGAAACTTATGACAAGTAGGATGGCCTCGTAGGGGTGACCTCCACTTAGATAATTTCTGAATTTTTGGTCTTTGATTCTTTCTCCGACACTCTATATGACTCGTAGCTTGGGCTACGACTCGTAAGTGTGCTTATATGTCCTAAGCTTAAGCAAAATCTGTAACTTTTCTTCTAAATCATACCAACCTAACTTTTTTGCAAGAAAAACACAAAACCACATAAAACCATAAAAAGTCGCATTAAGAATTCACAAAATCCCTTACTTTAGGCATAAAATATGCTGTATTTTGACAACACATCAATAACCTTTTTGGAGCGTGTTACCAATACCCCTACCATATGATATAGTCTTTTTATAGGTAGTATAAGACGTCCCCTACTTTACGATATAATCTTTTGGGTAGGAGACGTGATTCATTCTACCTTATGGCATGACCTTTTTGATAGAATGTCCATGCCTTACGATATAATCTTTTGGGTGGAAACCATTAGTTATTCCACCTTATGACATGACCTTCTTGGTAGGGTGTTCATACCTTATGATATGATCTTTTTGGTAGGAAACATTAGTTATTCTACCTTACGGCATGGCCTTTTCGGTAGGGGGTCCATACCTTATGACATGATCTTTTCGGTAGGGATCATTAGTCTTTCTACCTTACGATATGGCCTTTTCCGTAGGGACCATAGAACAAGCTCATCATAATATTACATTTCAAATGACAAGGTAAACCCTTCTCCATTTTCTCAAGAGCACAACAAACATGTAAACCCAACAATCTACTTGCAACGCCATAGGTACTTCTTCATGAAAGCAACTCATATAAACATTCCTATCATCGTCATATAGTCATCATATACA
Source organism: Solanum virginianum (assembly GCA_000787875.1). Lineage (NCBI taxonomy): Eukaryota > Viridiplantae > Streptophyta > Magnoliopsida > Solanales > Solanaceae > Solanum > Solanum virginianum. The sequence continues at coordinate 52,516 of DF364203.1, read as the reverse complement.
TACATCACTTTCATCATCATTCCATCATCATTTCATCATCATTTAGTCATTCAACTCATAAGACATGCAATGGACCTTCAATTCCTTAAGAAACCATAACCGACCATTTTATCAAACATATAGAGGGTGTGTTGTGCTAGTGTAAAACCATGCAATTCAAGAGTGTCATCACGCTAGAAAATCCAATGTAAAACTATCAATAGATATTTGGTAACACCCTCAAGCAATATACATCAAAACCCTTCGTCAAATCCCACAATAGATCTTAGAAAGACCAAAACATAATAAAACAGTCACAATTTCATAAACCCCAACAAAGTGTGTAGTGATTTTCATAATAAATAAGACCCATGAGTAAATCATCTTTAAATCATGCAAATTTAAGTAAAAGAAAGGTTGGGTATCATGGGTGAAAGGAACGCATGAAAGAAACCCACATACCTTAGCTTTGGAGAATTCATGAAGAAGATTGGAGAAGGAGACTTGAAGCTTGAGTGCAATCCTTAAGATTCGGAGAGGGTTTTGAGACTTGAATTTAGGAGAGAAATATAAGACTAAGTGTTTGAGTGAGTATTGGGGAATGGTTAGAATGATATGAGGGTGAAATAATGCTAAGTATAGGTATTTTCACATGTGGGAACACTTATGCCCATGACTTAAAAGCATTGGACTGAGTTAAAAAAACTTGACAGAAATTAAACTAGGGCGTCACACCCCAAACGCGCTAACCTCACTGGAATCGACACTTTGAAATTTTGGATTTTACTACGGTTGCTCTAAATTCGGGGTTAGACCTTTTTCACCTTAAATTTGACCCCTTGAACAAGAATATAAATTCAAAATTTTCAAATAATGCACGGATTTTGAGATATATAGAAATAACGATTCGGGGCACTTCCAAGGCACATTTTTGGAAAATTTTAGGGGTTGTTACAATATCTCCCACTTGGGAACATTTGTCCCCGAATGTCAAAGAAACATATATGAGAAGAGTAATCATGAACAAATCAGCCCCAACAAGAATGCAATAATACATTTAAAACGCCATTTTCAAAACATCAACATAAGTGTCAAAAATCATCATGAACGTGTTAACATAAACATGGATGCATGCAAATGACATAGGGGCTGAAACATAAGGCTTGGATTCATCAAAGGACTTGACATGTCATCATAAGCTTGAATAGAAATGAAAGATACATGGATATTGTTTCTCCATGCCCGCTCCCCGAGAGACTCTTTTGGCTAGACTAACCTTCCAAAGAGCCTTAACGAACACCACATCCGTTTTAATCAACTTTCCACCCTTCCATCTAATACCTCCACTGGGACCTCCTCCTAAGTCAACTTATCCTCCAAACCACCCACAACCTCAAAGAGTTCTTTGACACTAGAGTCATCAACACATCTCCTCAACCTAAAAGCATGAAGAACCGGACAAATCACAACTATATCCCTAGGTCATTCCACCCTTATGGAACCTTACCAACCTCCCTCTACATTCTATAAGGGCTCGCAACCCTAAACTCATTTGTCAACCTTAATTGCACATAAGCCACTTGGTACCATAAACCACCTCAAAACCTCCAATCCATCCAACCAAATTCAACTAAGATCATAAGACAAGACTTTATGCAATAGGAACATGAAGCAACCCTCATAAGCCTTTATAGCACCAATAGACCCACATGGCCAAATCTTACTAGCAACAAGAAATAATGAAAGGAATAGTGGCTCCCGGAGCTATCTTTGTCAATCAACTTTAAACACATACACAAGCCACTTAGTACCCAACGTCACCATCTCCCCCTTAGGAGACAACCTCCACTCTACCATCCCTCACAAAGACCTCTTACTCTATCAAGGTAGAAATCAAATCCTATTTTACTAGACCCCTTCAACCATATAAGATTCGAAACCATCAAAGCCCTTATACCACCACTTTCAACCTCACCCAATCTAGCCAACTGGTTAACTCCTCCAACCACCTTCTTGCCACCCAAAGGTCTCCCCTTTCCATAATTAACAAGCAACCTCACCTCCTCTGAATTCACAAGATGACCCTTAAAATGATTCACAAGCTCTTCCTTACTTTTGAAAATAATTAACACATCATCACCAAGGACCACCATGAACATAACAAGGTAGGGATTAAAGGCCCTATTCATGAGACCTATAGACATGACCGGTGGACAAGTCAACCAAAAGACACCACCCCAAATTCAACATACCAGAAAGGTCATTCAATAGCTCATTGGTCACCGGAAACAACCCAAGAAAAATAACTTAGGCTCAACATCCCTAACTCTTATAAGATGATAAATGCAATCCCTTGGAGATCAATTACACCCTAAAGCAATAGATGGATTACCCCTTTACTACCGCTCAAAGCCTGGTGATTAGAGAATTGGAATCTAACTCTACGGGCCCTACTATCAATGTAGACACAACATATATGCAAACAATCCACTCCAGGTATGATCTTAAACTTACTACATTAAATCCAACAAAATCATAAGGCAAGAGCTAGACACCACATGACCACGGAACAATATTTATGAACCTTCTAGCAATAATAGACTCAACAAAGTGGTAATCACCAAGAGATTCACATAGCAACTCAAGACACACATAAGAAGGCCACAAGCAACAAAAGAATAATGAAAGGAATAGTGGCACCCAAACCCAACAATGCACACACCTCTAAGTTAAGGAAACTTCAACATACCAGTAGCAACATTGGGTGCCTCATCTACCTCTTACCTCCTTTGAAGAATATAGAACCAATTACGTCTTGGAGCATCCCCTTGATCAACATGACCATCTTTACCTTTATTTTTAACATATGGGCAATTCAAAATTTTGTGGCCATTTCACCACATCCAAAGCATGCACCCGTGTTCCTCCAACATGTACCACTATGTTTCCTTCCGCACTTTGGGCATCTAGGATGAGTCACCCCATCATCTCCTTGGGACCTTAGGTTTGACACCCCATTTTTGGCGACCCTCTTGCTTAGAGTGTCATCAGACTCTAGACCTTGGGAGCCACCATCAAGTCGAGCCCTCTTGGCCTCATTACCCCTTTTTTCCTCAACTCTCCTCCTCCATTTGTTTGACATAAATCATAAGGCAGGATAAATCCATATCATTAATTAACATAACAGACTAACATTCTTCATTCACCAAGTTGGAGATACCCATTACAAACTTGTTCATCCTAGCGCTTGGGTCGGCAACCAAGTGAGAAGCATACTTAGAGACTTGGTTGCACTTGAGGACATACTCTCTCACATTGACCCTTGTCTCAAATTCATGAATTCTACCAATTTAGCCTCCCTAAGCTCAAAAGGAAGAATCGATTATGAAAGATTGCTTTGAAATCTTCCGATAGAACTATATTATTGACTCCCTTTTCCTCCCTCCATTGATTGTACCATGTTTGTGCTACCCTTTTAAGTTGGTAGGCCGCGAACTCCGCCTTATCTTCCAATCTAATACTCATGATGGACAATGCCTTAATAATCACACACGGCTTGGTTGGAGTAATCGTCAACTCCACCTTATCTTCTTATCTAACACCTATGATGGTCAATACCTTATAAGTCTCATCAATAAACTCTTATGGGTCTTCATCCACCCTTGACCCATAGAACTTCGGTGGGCTTATCCTTATGAAGTCTCTCACCTGAGAAGCCAATGTAGGAGAATGAGATGCTTGGGCCCCTTGATTATTTGGTTGGCCAGAACTTGTGCAAGCAAACTGAGAGCCTCGTGAAGCTCTCCATTAGCCGATTGTCCCTTAGGAGCGCGAGCTCTTCTTCCTCTTATGTTAGGCATGATCAACTAGCATGGCAAAGAAATATTGTTAGAAGGGGAGGAGGGAGGAAACTTACGTCCACTCTATAGCATGACTTAGAAAATAAAGAAGGGAAACATTTCGTAAAATACCTCATAGCCTCTTGCTTATAGTTGTGGTGCACAACACAACCATGAACAAGACTCTAGTCGACACGGTGTGTTGGACTCCAAGGATCTAACAACCTAGTGCTTTGATACCATACTTCTCACGACCCAAGCCTAGGGCCTGGACGTGACCGTTGAATGGGAAACTCGAAGAACCCCAAACAAGCGTCACAGCATATCATTACACATCCTTGGTCGTGAAAGCAATTAAAATTACAATGAGAGATAAGAATAAACAAGAGAATTAAGACTAAGGATAAACTTTCATATCATAACATCAAGAAATAAAAGAGTCAAGACTTATAACATAGATAAATGTCATGTCCAAAACACCTCTACTACATAGATAAGAGCGGGGGCTAAGACAAGCAATCGTGCTCACCCTCATAGTTAATGTATACATAAAAGAAATATAGTTTTAATCTATAGAAAGAGATCATAAGTAATATCCCCGAAATGGAGGACTCACCAACTGGCTTGAGAAATAATTTTACTAGCCACGTGGAGGAGGAGGATGATCAAGGGGTACACCGGTTCCTATATCATCAACATCATCACCAAAATAGAGGACTCACCAAAGAGCTTGAGGAGATCGTACTGGCCACGTGGAGGAGGATGATCATGTGGGGATCCGGTTTTTACATGGTAACATCATGTAGGCATAGAGTATGCGTTAGTACATTTGAATGTACTAAGTATGTAAGATGCAATGCTAGCAAGGGATAGGAAACGTAGTCGAAATACATCATTATAAGCAAAGGATAGGTGTAACATCAATATGACATGCATGATCAATGCTTAAGGTAAAACACACATATAAATCATGATCAAGGAATGTAAACTCAATATTAATACATACTCAAACCTTTCTTACCAATCTTCATGAAATGGACCAAATGACCCCCACTCGTCTTACCGCATAACCATTTTGGAAAGTGTTACCAATACCTCTACCATATGACATAATCTTTTTGGTAGGTAGTATAAAATGTCCCATACTTTACGATATAATCTTTTGGGTAGGAGCCTTGATTCATTCTACCTTATGGCATGACTTTTTTGATAGAATGTCCACACCTTACGATATAGTCTTTTTGGTGGAAACCATTATTTATTCTACCTTACGGCATGAACTTTTGATAGGGGGTCCATACCTTATGATATGAAATTTTTGGTAGAAACTATTAGTTATTCTACCTTACGGCATGGCCTTTTCGGTAGAGTTCCATACCTTACGACATGATCTTTTCGGTAGGGATTAGTCTTTCTACCTTACGGCATGGCCTTTTCGGTAGGGACCATAGAACTAGCTCATCACAACATTATATTTCAAACAACAAGGGAAAACCTTCTCCATTTTCTCAAGAGCACAACAAACATGGAAATCCAACAATCTACTTGCAACCCCGTAGGTACTTTTTTATAAAAGCAACTCATATAAACATTCCTATCATTATCATATAGTCATCATATACATACATCACTTTCATCATCATTCCATCGTTATTTTATCATTATTTAGTCATTCAACTCATAAGATATGCATTGGACCTTCAATTCCCCAAGAAACCATAACCGGATATTTTATCAAACACATAGAGGGTGTGTAATGGTAGTGTAAAATCATGCAATTCAAGAGTGGTCATCATGCTACAAAATCTAATGTAAAACCATCAATAGATATTTGGTAATACTCTCAAGCAATATACATCAAAACCCTATATCAAATCCCACAATAGATCTTAGATTCATAGACCAAAATATAGTAAAACAATCACAATTTGATAAACTCTAACATAATGTGTAGTGATTTTCATAATAAATAAGATCCATGAGTAAATCATCTTTAAATCATGCAAATTTAAGTAAAAGGAAGGTTGGGTATCATGGGTTAAAGGAATGGTTGAAAGAAACCCACATACCTTAGCCTTGGAGAATCATTGAAGAAGATTGGAGATGAAGACTTGAAGCTTGAGTTGATCCTTAAGACTCGAAGAGGGTTTTGAGACTTGTAATTAGGAGAGAAATATAAGACTAAGTGTTTGAGTGAATATTGAGGAATGTTTAGAATTATATGAGGGTGAAATAAGGCTAAATATAGGTATTTTCACCTGTGGGAACATTTAGGCCCAAGACTTAAAAGCCTTGGACCAAGTTAAAACATAAACTGGACAGGAATAACACTAGGGCACGTCATACCCCAAACACACAAACCTCACTGGAATTCGACACTTTGAAATTTCATATTTTGCTATGATTACTCTAAAATTGGAGTTCGACCCTTTTTGCCTAAATTTGACCACCTAAACAAGAATATGAAGTTGGATTTTTGAAATAACGTACAAATTTTGAGATATATGGAAATTGCGATTTTAGGCACCTCTGAGGCACATTTTTGGGCAAATTTTGGGGTTGTTACACAATCATCCCCTTGTTGCATTTAGGGCACCAACCCTCATAATATTTGTACATGTCTTTACCGGGTACAATCATCCCCTAGTTGCAGTTGGGAACAAATCCTCATAATATTCGTACATGTCTTCACAGGGTAAAATCATCCCCTGGTTGCATTTAGGGCACGAACCCTCATAATATTTGTACATGTCTTCATAGGGTACAATCATCCCGTACTTGCATTAGGGCATATATCCTCATAATATTTGTACATTTCTTCATAGGGTACAATCATCCTCTAGTTGCATTTAGGGCATGAACCCTCATAAAATTTGTACATATCTTCATAGGGTACAATCATCCCCTGGTCGCATTTAGGGAGAAAACCCTCATAATATTCGTTTAGGGCATGAACCCTCATAATATTCACTTAGAGCATAAACCTTCAAAATATTCGTTTAGGGAGAAAACCCTCATAATATTCATTTAGGGCACGAACCTTCATAATATTCGTTTAGAGAGCGAACACCTATAATATTTGTCTAGGGAACGAACCCTTATAATATTCGTCTAGGGCGCAAACCCTTATAATATTTGTCTAAAGAACGAACCCTCATAATATTTGTCTAGGAAATGAACCCTCATAATATTCGTTTAGGGAGCAAACCCTTATAATATTTATTTAGGAAATGAACCCTCTTAATATTCATTTAGGGAACGAACTCTCATAATATTTGTCTAGGGAGTGAACCCTCATAATATTCACTTAGGGAATAAACCCTCATAATTTTCTCTTAGGGAGCGAACCCTCATAATATTCACTTAGGGCACGAACCTTGATAATATTCGTCTAGAGTGTGAACCTTCATAATATTCGTCTAGGAAATGAACCCTCATAATATTTGTTTAGTGCATGAACCCTCATAATATTTATTTAGGGAATGAACCCTCATAATATTTGGTTAGGGCATGAACCCTCATAATATTAGTTTAGGGAGCAAACCGTCATAATATTCATGTAGGGCACGAACCCTTATAATATCCATTTAGGGAGCAAACCTCCATAATATTCATTTAGGTTGCGAACCCTCATAATACTTGTTTAGGGCACGAACCCTCATAATATTCTTTTGGGGTGCGAACCCTTATAATATCCATTTAGGGAGAGAACTCTCATAATATTCAATTAGTGAGCAAACCCTCATAATATTCATTTAGGGAACAAACCCTTATAATATTCATTTAGGGCACGAACCCTCATAATATTCGTTTAGGGCATGAATCTCATTATATTCATTTTGGGCACGAACCCTCATAATAGTCACTTAGGGAGTGAACCCTCATAATGTTCATTTAGGGAGAAAATGTAACACCTCTCATGTGCTTCAGAAATTCCATATAGTGTATTTCTTGAATATCTCAAAATTTGTGTGTAATTTAAAAAATCCAACTTCATATTCTTGTTCGGGGGCAAAATTGTGTAGGAAACTAGTGTCCTTATATTTCTAGATAACCCGTAGCGAAAAATTACTTTTCGCTATGGGAGCCAAGGCAATGTACCTCTGCGACCAGTCTGTGTTGCGCCTTGGACATGGATTGGTAAAACTTCCTATCCACTGTGGGTCCGATCATGTCTTGGGCACGAACCAGTATGAAATATTCCTTATTTTCCAGTTTTCACTCAAGAGAATTTGAGAAAACCCTATGAAATAACCCCAAAAAGTGCCCAAAAATGTGCCTTGAAAGTGCCTAGAATTGTAGTTTTCATATATCTCAAAATTCATGCGTGATATCAAAAATCTGACTTCATATTCTTGTTCAGGGGGTCAAATTGAGTTC
>DF364203.1:7376-17879 GCA_000787875.1 Solanum virginianum | reverse complement strand
TTCTCATAGCCTTGGTGGACCATTTTCATGTATTTGGTGAACCTCTCCCATGTAGTGCTAAGAGAATCTCTAGGCAATTGCTCAAAATTGTTAATTTGGTCCTTAAGCTTCAATTTCTTTGACCTTGAGAAATATCTTTCGAGGAACACACTCTGTAGCTCAGCCCAACTTGTGATGGTACCTAGAGGAAGCTTAGACAACTAGCTAGCTGCAGTGCCAGGTAATGACAATGGAAACACCCTCAATCCACCAACGTCAATAGAAATATTTTGTGTCCCCATAGCACTTTTGCACACAAAAAATGACATTTTAGAGATGACGGTGGGGATCCTCTGACAGTAGCCCTGTGAATAAGCCACGATTTTGGAGCACTTGGAGCAATCCACTTGAGACCACGAACATATCATTTGTCAGTAGAAGTTGTAGTACTATAGAACCCGCCACATCCATTGCCATAGGGTTCAATGGTATTGGTTCCAACCATAAGCATTTCCATTGAAATCCCTACATTGAGGTCTATTATCCCTTGGTAGATTCTCCTCTCATCTTATATCCTCCCCACTCAAATTTATCTCCTTCTCAACCACAACATCTTCGTTCACTTGAGCCATTCTCCTGAAAAGTCGATGGATCTCCAAACTAATTGGAGCTAAGGGTTCACCTTGACTCCTTGTGCTGGGCATACAACCTAGCACGCCCCACAAGTAAATTCAAACAATGAAAACAACAACAAAAGTAAAATACACAAGATTATAGAAATCAACACCTGAATTAATTAATAGTGAACTCAAGTCAAAACCTAGTCGTATTCCCCAACAACGATGCCATAATTTTGATCTGATGGTCACGCTCCAAGAAAAAAATGGTCGCTATCAGTAATTAACCTAACTAAGGTCAGGGTCGAATCCATAGGGAATACAGGGCTTGACTACAAGAATTCACGACTAATCATTTCTAATATCTATAACTACAATCTCTAGATGTGGGGGGGAGGGGTTCGTCATTCAAAAGAAAAGATAAAATAAACACTAATTAAAAAGTGAGAAAACACTCAGATTTAGGAATTGTGGGGAGGGGGTTTATGATTCAAAAGCAAAGATAAAATATACACTAGTTAAAAGTGAGAAAACACTCAGATTTAGGAATAACTTGGGAATTGTGTTCCCCATGGTTCGTTGACTCAAATTCCCTAGATAACATAACTACAATTGGTGAACCGCATGCAGGACGGTAACTTAGGTTCGTCTAGCTCTCTTGCGAAGGTGAAGGTTGAATTTCTCCATGGTGCTTGGTCGACTACCATGGCATGCCAACTAACCATTACCTATTGTTCCAGTCAACCTCCCTTTGGTCAGGTTTGGTCGATTAGACAGGAACACATCAACCGAATCCTGTCATCTGCTTCCCTTTTCCTATTCGTCACTATCTTTGACAGGATCATGATAGTAGGTAGGATTTGGTGTTGACTACCACCAAAAAACGTTAATAACGAAGGGAAATAGATAATACATACAAAACCCCAATCATAGAAATGCACAATACCTAGGTTATTTCATGTCAACTACCCATGGTTCCCACAACCCCAAGTTGTGGGTGCTTAGGTACTCATGGCTAAGACAAAACACACAAAAATGCAAGTAAAAGGAATAGTTGAGAATTTTACCTACTCCAATGAAAGTGAAGACACCTAAATTGCAAGCCTACAAGCTTGATAAATTCCAAAGTGTGTAGCACAAGATTTGCAGTTCCCCAAAAATGGGTTTTCAAAGAGAAAATACTAATCTAAGATTGGAACCCTAAAACTATTCTTGAGAGAATATTTTAGATCTCAAGAACAAGACCAAAAAAATTCACAAGTGTCAACTCTCTTAAAATGAAACCCTACTTAAACTATTTATAGTGTACAAGTTATAACCCTAAAAATAATGCAGAAAAGACAACTGGCATCAAGGACGTCTCATAGATACGACTCATAGGGCCGGCTATAAGTGGTAGTCAGGGTCTCGTATTAGGGTCTTAGAATTTTGGCCCTTGCTAGTACGACCTATTGGTACGAGTCGTTGCTTGGACTATGACTCGTATGTTGTTCTCATAGCCTTGGTCTTCAGCTTCTTGGTCTTACATTTTGGCTCTCTGATTATTGCTACGATCCCACCTATATATGACTCGTAGGGTGACCTCGTAGGTGTGACCCTCACTTGGCAGATTTTTGAACTTTTGGTCTCTGTTTCCTACTACAACACGTCCTACGACTCGTAGCTTGGGCTATGACTCATAAGATGACTCGTATGGCCTATGCTTCAGCAAAATCTGCAACTTTTCTTTCAAATCATCCCAACCTAACGTTTCTGCAATATCAACAGAAAAACATATAAAAACTATAAAAAGTCGCTTTAAGAACTCACAAAATCCCTTGTTTTAGGCATCAAATGTGCTGTATTTTGATAGCACATCATGTATCACTGGTATACCAAACAAATTGGCCCATCGAAATCATATCTATGCTAGAGTCAATCCACAGTGCGATATATAATCAACAACAACTTCACAACCAACATATCTCAGTAGCATAAAACTATACATTCATACAAATAGGTTTTAAGCCAGAATACATGCCTGTCTCAGGGTATTAGCCCATTTCCAGCCTTTACTAGGCCTTTCATAGTTCTATAGTGCCAGAACTCAGCTACTACAATGGTCACAGCTAGTACAGTCCAGAACAACCACAAGTATCCCAAAATAACTATAGTTACCCCATATACTAAGTATTATGACTATCCAGGAAGATAGGTGTTAACAAATCATGACAACAGTGTTAAAATGCATAGCAGAAAATATAACTAACAATCAGCTTAATGATATATAAACATATCTTAATCAGGACTTCCAACCATAAACAAGCTCCTAATATACATGTATTTCAGCTCAGTCTAGAGGTAAAGAAAGTCTAGCCTACCTAAAAGGCGAATTCATGTGCTCCATATCAGTCCACATGAGTTTTACCCTGTCTAACCAACTCCAAATGCTGCTCAACTATTAAAATATGAATCACAACACAAATACAGCTATTTTGACTGTAATATCTCGACAAACAAGGAAGAATAGGTCAATTGCAACTAAAATGGAGAAAGTGGGGCCCATGTTCGAAATACCAAACCCCTCAAAATTATCCTTACATCACCCCGTGTCTATAGCTAAAAATTGAGCTCAAAACGAGGCTCGAAATAATCAGAAGTAACCCAAAAACAAATGAAATTTCTTATCGAAAATAATAACATATATGTGCAGCAGTTTCTCAGCCAAATTACTTAAAAATATAGTCAAATTAGCAGAATTCGAATATTCAATGACGTAGGTCTCAAAAAGTAGTTGAACTTAGACCCAAATTTTGTTAAATTTTGATTAAAAATAGTCGAGATACCTCAACTCAAAGTTTTCCAAAGAATTGCAACATAAACAGCAGCTATAACGTCATTTCACACCAAACAGAGCTCTATCAATTAGTTCTAACATCTCTACAATGTGCGCCATGCAAAAACTCACAGAATAGACCCAAAATTTACCAAAACCTTATTCAAAATGGATAAGAAATCACATGTCAAAGTTTTCAAAAAATTACACTCAATATATAGAAGGAAAACATTGATTTTTACCTCAAACGACATGCCAAAATCAGTTTTCAAAGCTCCCATGGTGTTCCTCTCGAAAAATACACAAGTTCGCTTTTGAATTGCCCAAATCATATAAAAAATAAGAAAGAAATCAAAATTCAAAGTTTGCTTCGTGTTTTTGCAAATTCTAGAAAATAAATATGGATATTTATGAATTCTTCACCACCTCTGTCGTGTGGCAACTATTAGTTGGGCCACATCGACACTGCCTTTTGATTTTCAGCAAACTGTTTAAACTTATTTTCGATGCTCCGGCTTCATCCGAAGTCACAAAAATACAATTCATATATGAAATTTGATCAGAAACAACATTTCGGACTCAATATTGTAGTCAAATATCCCACCGGAGATCATTTTATACCAAAATGGATCCCATTTCCTAATATCAAAGTTTGAAGGGACCAAAATACACCCAGAAGCCCTGGAAATTGAATGAAAAGTCTTCCTAGACCAAACTCGACATTCTAGATCTAACGGTGTGGTCAAAATTCCCATTTGCCTCACGATTACCAAGGACTTGACTAAAGTCAATTATTAGCATGTTTCGCCGTCTAAATTTTGCAAAACTCGATATAATTGTACCAAACATGCTCGTAGCCTAAATTTGTCATTCCGGAGCTGATGCAACCATCAGAATTCTAATCCAAGGTCATTTACTAGTACTTTACCTGAAAATTTATTTTACGGTTACAACATCTTGTTCAACTCAAAAAGTTGTATAATTGTCAAACGATTTACCCAACGACCGAACAATCAGTGCCAATAAATCATAAATAATCCACGGTCGCTACACAAATGTTCAAACTAATAAAATATTCATAGGATCATCGAAATGACCTAGAGGGTCATTACAACATCCCCCACTAATAGAACTTTCTTTCGTGAAAGCAAGAATGATGATGTACCCCAAGACTCCTATCGAAAGCACATAAGAATCCTTACCCCGAACTCACAATAAATAGTGAATACGACAGTCCTAAGCATGCCCAGCATCAGATAACAATTCTGGTTTCTCCAGTTAATCATAAATATAATAATCAGTCAGTGTGCAATGGGGAATCAGTATAACAATCTATAAGGGATTCTTATAGAACAACCCCTCAGTCCATCAACTCAATCTGCTAACACATAACAGGACATTAATAGACTAAATAGATATGCCTTCGGTATACTAGTTGGTACTTAACCAATCACTATTATCCTCGACTGTAGCCATATTCCACATAACTAGACTTTACCTTGTTTCTTGTTTCCCTAATGCAAGCAAACTTTACAGCTTAACCCCAGGTGGCTTCCCGACTCACTGACACTAACTCAGTTACATGCAATAGCTAATATAATTATATTCCACCACAAGGACCTAGCCCCTTTCCTCTTGTTGTTCAGTCAGTCAATCACAGTAATACTAGTAATCATAAGTGTGATAAGTAGTCAGCTCATCATCCCAATATAACACCTGATTGGCGTAACGATCATTAGTAGCTTCAAAATGACAATAGGTATCCACAACATAACTGAAGATCCTCATACAATCACCTGTACCCTCACAACCATCACATATTTCGAAACACATCAAATACACAATATACTAAACACCAGTAGACACCTTATATATTCCTTCGTAGACAGGTATACATCATATTTGCCATCACAGTGCCCAATCAAATATTATCATTCAGTTGCTAGTGAAGTACTATGAGTAAGGAAGATAAAACAATACTAATCACATACTTCCCAACCCTAAAATCATTTAATCAAAATTACAACAAATCAATGTTATATAGCTCATAGCCGACCTCCCTGATCTAGTCCAGCCTGACACATATCGTCCTGACTACCTAAGATCCAGTTGTTTCAACACCTAACTGCTCAACCACAATAATATCATACGTAATAAATCAAACCCCAACAAGTAGGGGCCGTGATAGGTCTACCATCAATGTGGCCAATACACACAAGTCATCAGATTTGTACACATAGTAGGGGCATTACTCAGCCCAACAATATAACCAGAACCTAGTAATAGCCATACTGGGTCTATATATAATTTTTTGATATATCCTCTACTCTGGTCTCAATTAACAATAGTTTAATCTTTGCAGCAACACAATATCCTTGTATGGCGGCAATTGACAAATTTGCAAAAGATATACTTGGAAACTCACAGCTACGGGAAATGGCTATACCAAAGAAATCTCAATTATCACATCATCATCCTGAAGCATCAGTACACCAGAGCCACCTCTAATAAAAGAGACCTTCCACTACCTCAATATCTTATCTAGGATAAAAGAAGCACAGAACCCATATTCAAGTAGGTGATAAGGTGAGCAATATAACTAACTATATAAAACCATAACTCAAATACAAGTCAACCTAGAAAAATGATCAACATCCTCATTGGCAAGAATAGCCAGGAATCTGGACAACACAACCCCAGCCAACTGACAATTATAGCAAGTGTTCGAGGCAGAGTGGCTAACAGCTTAGCTGATAATGTAAAAATGTCCCATCCAACAATAGACAACCCAATTAAGCCTCTGCGCATAACATTCATCTCACAATCTACTCACTAAAGAATTAGGAGAATCGATATCAACATAATCATCACAACAGGACCCAAACCATAGAGGGCACAAGGTGTAGCCAAGGGTATAACTAGCAACCATCCCCTCAAATACTATGTAAATCTCGTATTAGACTACACACTTTAGTAGTCAAGCAACAAAAGGATCATATGTATAAATCACAGGGTTTTGGCATACAGTGAGCCCCCCCTCCAGCAGGGTACAATCATAACACAAGTGATAGTTACTCAGAATACCATCTGGTATAGCATACTTATCCGCACTGGGAAACCTAATGAGCTAAACCAACGGTCAAATAATCGAATACGAATATACAAAGAGCATCAAAGCTTGATATTCCTCAGACACATCCTTTCCCACCTATATACTCTTTATCAGAAATATTCACAGCACACCATCCTTTAAACAACAGCTTATGCACATGTATCAGTGTTACAGAGTCCAACTTTTACAACCTATCCCATAGTTTCATACACAGTCACCGCCAGACAAGTAATCGAATTGCAAAGCATATCTCTTGGGCTCCCATAATCTCAATGCATGTGGACTTCCTATCCAGCTATCAAAATTCAAGGGCATCCTATCTCTACTCAACTGCTTTTAGGGAATGCTACTTACCTGGGATTGATGATGCAACACTACCTTGCCCAGAGCCTGTCCTCTATGCAGCACACTGGAAAGGGAAAATCAAATCAAGTTTTAGGAAGTCAAAGAACTATTGGTGATATCACAGACCAGAATCAATAATACCAAAAGTTCCCTAAACATCCCATAACCTCCTGCAGATAAGTCACAGACATCTCCGCACCCATTCACAGGACTTTACTAGACAGTAGCTTTGTATAGATGAGACCAGTAAACCTTAAGCTTTGATACCACCCTGTCAAGACCCGGACCCGATCATGATGTCGCCTGTTAGATCCTACCTACAGGAAAGCCAATCTCCCAAGCCACAAGGTACCTGTCCGAGCTCTCTAGGCAAACCACAGCAACCACAACAATACAAAAAAGTAAAACCTACCCAGAACCTGGAAGTCAATTGTACAGAGCTACTATAGACTCAAATAAAATATACATATATACAAACATAACTAGAATAACAATCTAAGCATATAAATCCCACTACATATACAAGGCCAGCGTCTGAATACAAAAGACAATCGCCAAAACAAAAGGAGACTGTAGAATATCCAGAGTTGCTAATGCTCACCAATGTCTCCTGAATTGTCTGCAAACCCCTAACTCAACGACTATGGCTAGTACCTGGACCTGCACCATGGGAAGATGCAAAATTATAGGGGTGAGTACTGATAATAGGCACCTAGTAGGCATCATCGGCCGACTAAGTGAAGTACTGCTAATATGGAAGGCTTAAATATAGAGAACTGCAGTAAATGTAGCAAATCAAAACTCTGATCAAGGGGTAAGTAGGTAAGGAGAATCACCAAACCCCAACCGAATCAACCCAAGGGGTGTGCAATGATACTAATTGACAAAACACGAGTAGGCCCAAATCACAACTGTCATTAGACTGAGACATAGTGTTGTACGCGGGTGTAAGGCCCTAATATCTATGCTTGTATGCCAATTAGGGCCCCAAAAGCCCAAAAGGTACACCCATGCATAATCTAACTAATAGAATCACCACGGACCTGATAAAACCTCCACGAAACCTAACTCCCAATATCAAATGATCCAAAGGTCAGCTGTATGTGGGTGTAAGGCCCTAGTGTCTAAGCTTGGATACCCCCTGAGCCCCCACAAGCCCAAAAGGTACACCCACGTACAATTAGGGTGTGTATAGGTGTATGGATCCACAGGAAATTAACATGGTTCTCGACCCATCTGGTAATCAGTATCACATGGGGCCTTGAACCCCTACAATATCAAATGAGGCCTCGAACCCCCTTCCCTACCTGGCCTTCGGTCGGGACAGTCAGCCAGGGCCAGATGGTCTGACAATATACATAACAGTGGGATGTATCCTCTACGGGAGAAAGAATCCCCCTAACATAATCAATAGGGCCTCGAACCAAAGAATAATCAACTGGGCCTCGAACCTAGGAATAGTCAACTGGGCTTCAAACCTAGAAATAATCAACTGGGCCTCGAACCTAGGAATAGTCAACTAGTGCTCAGATCTTAAAATTAGAATCCGCCACCTGCCACCTAAGTCGTGGTCATCAGACTCGAACCACAGGGCATGACTCCCGGGTCTCAGACACTCGAACATGACCACCGGAGAACGAATAGCGATGAGGAGCATCATCTATGGTTGAGGTATGATAACAGTCCCTTACTAAACGAATCTGTTAGATGCAGAACTCCAAAGTCATATCATTCCTAGAGTGAATGGGCAATGACATTCACATCATATATATACCATACAGTCAAGTCCACACAATCGTATATCACCATCTCTCAAATAACACTCGCTAACCCCAACCTTAGATAAAGATAACAAATGTACAAGGACTAACAATTGTATACAAAAGTATATGCCTCATAGACTAATGTAGGGTCATGCCCACCCAAAGCCAAATACACCATCTTCTGGTTAATCATAAGTACTTTGAGTAAATATAGGTTTAGAACCTAGGAAAAATCAACCAACAGGGCCTAGCCCCAAATGTATAATCATTGGGGTCTCAGGCCCAAAATGTTACCATAGGTATACCACAAGTACCCAGAATAACAAAGTCCAGTAGAGTCATATCTATACCAGAATTAGTCCAATGTACGAGTGTATCACAGGTATTCTAAACAAATTGGCCTATTGGAATCATATCTATACCAGAGTCAATCCATAGTGCGGTATATAATCAATAATAGCTTCACAGCCAGCATATCTCAGTAGCATCAGGCTACACATTTATACAGATAGGAGTTAAGCTAGAATACATACCTGTCTCAGGGCATTAGCCTATATCCAGCCTGTACTAGGCCTTTTATAGTTCTACGGTGCCAGAACTCAGCTAGTACAGTCCAAAACAAACACAAGTATCCCAAAATAACTGTATTTAACCCATATGCTAAGTACAACGTCTATCCAGGAAGACAGGTGTTAACAAATAATGACAACAGAGTTAAATTGCATAGCAGGAAATATAATTAACATTCAGGTTCACGATATATATACATTTCTTAATCATGACTTCCAACCATAAACAGGCTCCCAATATACATGTATTTGAGCTCAGACTAGAGGTAAGGAAATCCTAGCCTACCGAAAAGGCGAATTTACATGCTCTAGATTAGTCCACATGAGTTTTAACCCATCTAACCATCTCCAAATGCTGTTCACCTATTAAAATATGAATCACAACACAAATACAACTATTTTGATTATAATATCTTGAGAAACAAGGAAGAATAGGTCAATTGAACTAAAAAAAAGAAAGTAAGGCCATGTTCGAAATACAAAACCAACCCCCGTAAAATGAATATGTCACCCCGAGTCTATAGCTAAAAATTGAGCTCAAAATAAGGATCGGAATAACCAAAAATAGCCCAAAAATAAATGATATTTCATATCCAAAAATAGCATATATGTACAGCAGCTTCTCGGCCAAATTTCTTTAAAATATAGTCTAATTAACATAATATAAATATACCACAACATAGTTCTCAAAAATTAGTACAACTTAGACCTAAATTTCGTTAAACTCCGAATAAGAAACAGCCGAAATACCTTAACTCAAAGTTTTTCGAAGAATTACAACATAAACAACAGCTATAACATCATTTTCACACCAAATGGAGCTCTATCAGCTAGTTCTAACATCACTACGATGTGCGCCATGCAAAAACTCACAGAATAGATATAAATTTTACCAAAATCTGATTCAAAATGGATAAGAAATCACATGTCAAAGTTTTCAAAAATTACACTCAATATACAGCAGGAAAACATCAATTTTTACCTCAAAAAATGTGCAAAAATTAGTTTCCAAAGCTCCCGTGGTGTTCCTCTCGAAAAAATACACAAGTTTGCCTGTTGAATCTCCCAAATCGGATAAAAAATAAGAGAGAAATTGAAATTCAAAGTTTGCTTCGTGTTTTTGCAAATTCTGGAAACAAAATATGGATATATATATAAATTCTTCACCGCCTCTGCCATGTGACAAATCCTGGTTGGGTCAGTCACCGCCGCCTATTAATTTTCAATAACTACTCAAACTTAATTTCGATGCTTTGACCTCATCCAAAGTCACAAAAACATAATTCATATATGAAATCTGATC
>DF364204.1:0-50445 GCA_000787875.1 Solanum virginianum | reverse complement strand
GATGTTTGGGATTTGTGGTGATGATTTTGTGCATATGACCTACTCCGGTGTTAGGCTGTTTTGATGGTGGGTTCGGGGACGGTGGTACGTAGCACCCAACTCACTTATGCTAAGTTTGCGTATGAGACATAATGACATGCGAGACAAGGATGGTGACACATAACACCTGGCTCAAATGATATGTGAGATAGGGATGGCGACATGTAACACTTGGCTCACTGGCACAGGAGTACAGGGACGGCAATGCGTAGCGCCTGGCTTACTTGCGCGTTATGCTATCTTTGAGTGAATACAGGGACGGCGATACGTAGCGCCTGGCTTACTATACCACCTTTGTATTGTGATATGCCATGTATGAGTTCAAGGACGGCGATAGTAGCGCCTAGCTCATTTATGTGTGCTTGATATCTGTTGGAGATTTGGAGGTTTAAATCTTTCTGGTGCTGTGTGTGAGTTGAATTCTGAAACTAAATATTTTTGATATGATTGGTTATACATTTATATTCCGTACCCTGGTTTTAATTAATACTCAGGTTTATATTCTATACATTTTGCTTTACCTATTCGGTACGTATTTCGTACTTATCCTTTTTCTTCGGGGGCTGCGTTTCATGCCCCCAGGTTTCGACGTATAGATTAGAGATTCTCTAGCTTAGGATTTTCACCTACGGTCTGAAGTGCTCCCTTTGCTCCAGAGCCTGTTCCTGATATATACTTTTTGGTTATTTTGCATATACACTATTCGATGGTACGACAGGGCCCTGTCCCACCCTATGATTCCATTTGTTCATTTAGAGGTCTGTGGACGCCTGTGTATGTGGGTTCTGCCTAGTCTGTATAAGGATACATGTATACTGAGTATGTTGGGTGGTTTAACCGCAACGGTGGCCTTGTCTGCCCATATATGTTATTGGCTGGGACTTTTCTGTATGCAGGGTTTTGATAATCTATAAAACAAAGAGAACTCTGCCAAAATTTTTGAAAAAAATAAAAATAATAATAGACACATGTTATAAGCTGGCTTTGCATTTGGGTGCCCACATCGGGCACTAGTCACAGCCCACGGGGTTGGGTCGTGTCAAAAAACCAGCGAACACAAGTTAAGGTAGGGTTTAAAGACCCTATTCATAAGATCCATAAATATAGTCGGTGACTCTATTAAGTTGTTGGTAATCAATGCACATCCTAAGAGAACCATCCTATTTCTTCACAAATAACACCGATGCACCCCAAGGTGACTTGCTAGGCCTTATGAAACCCATGTCCAACAAATTCCTCAATTGTTCCTTCAACTCCTTCAACTCTGTCGGGGCCATACGGTAAGGGGGAATAGAAATGGGTTGAGTATTGGGAAGGAGGTCTATACTAAAGTCTATTTCCCTTTTGGGAGGAACACAGGGAAGCTCATAAGGAAAGACATCAAGGAACTCACTAACCACCAGAACCGACTCAATAGGAAGGACTTTGGACTCAACATCCCTAACCCTTACAACATAATAGAGACAATCCTTGGAAATCAACTTTTGGGCTTTAAGGCAAGAAATGAATCTACTCTTGATTACTACATCACGATTTTCCCACTCAAGGATGAGCTCATTAGGGAATCGGAATTTAAACCTATGGGTTCTACAATCAATAGAAGAATAATATGCATGCAACCAATCCATCCCAAGAATGACATCAAAATTCACCATATCTAACTCAACAAAATCACAAGGCAAGATTTTGTGCAATATGAATAAGGGACAATTTCTATAGAGTCTTTTAGCAATAATGGACTCACCAATGGGGGTTGACACTTCATAAGGTTCACACAACAATTTGGGACTAACATGAAGCTTTTTTGGCAATAAAAGGATTAACAAAAGAAAGAGTGACACCCGGGTCTATCAATGTATACACATCAAAATAAAAAATCTTTAACATACTGGTGACGGCATTGGGCAACTCATCCACCCCTTGTCTCCTTTGAAGAGTATAGAATCTATTTTTCCTTGGAGCACCCCCTTGTTGGCCTTCTCTTCCCTTTGACCCACATTTGCACCTTGGCCTTGTGGACGATCATCTCTACCTATGTTTGGAGCACGAGGATAATCAATCACCTTATGACACACTTCACCACAACCATAGCAAATGTTAGAGTTTTTCAAAAATGGGCCGTTATGGTTCCAACCACATGTTTGGCACATAGGGTTAGGCACCCCACCGCCACCTTGGAATCTTGGATAATCATTAGCAAATCTCCTATTAGGAGCATTTGAAGACCCTTGGCCTTGGAACTTGCGGCCTTGAGGAAACTGGTCACCCTTGGAACATTGGAAACCGCCTTCAAAAAAAACCATCTTGGACTCACCACTTCTTCTTTTTCTAAGCTTTTCTCCCTGTAGTTGCTCGGCATATGTCATGAGATGGGAGAAATCCATATCACCCACTAACATGGCGGTATGACACTCCTCATTAACCAAGTTGGACACTCCCGATACAAATTTGTTCATCCTTGATCTCGGCTTGGCAACCAATTATGGCGCATACATGGAGAGTTAGTAGAAATTGAGGGTGTACTTCCTCATTATCATGAGCCAAGCCTAGGCCCTAGACGTGACATGGCGAATGAGGAACCCCAAGGAACCCCCAACAAGCCTCTTCACTTGTTATTTCACATCGTCAGTCGTGCAAGCATATAAAAGACCTAAAAAGTAAGAATAGGGGCAAAGGGGCTAAGGGAAAAGTTACATAACATCATAATCAAGAGACAAGGAGTCGAAGCTCATATCATAGATACATAACATATACAACAAATACCTCTAATAAATAGATAAGAGTAGGGGCCAAGACAAGCAACCAGTCTCACCCTCATAGTCAAAATAGACAATAAAGAAGAATGTCTCAATACATAATAAGAGCACCATAGACTAAGGTCCCTGAATTGGAGGACTCACCAACTAGCTTGAGTAGTATCGAACTAGCCACATGTAGGAGGAGGATGAACAACTTGGGCATCGGTTCCTAAATGGTGATATCATGTGGGCAAGAGTATGTGTTTGTGCGTTTGAATGTACTGAGTATGTAGGATGTAATGTAACAAAAATTAGGCATCATAGTTAAAATGCATAACATTAGGCAATAGGCATAATATAACGATATGACATGTATGATCAATGCATAAGTAAAACATACTTGAGTAGTTCATGCTCATATAGGATATCATATGTGTAAAAGAGACCAATCTAGATTTCCAAAGTACAAATCCTTTGGTTGGTTGACGATAGTTTCACCCCATCATCCCGGTGGTTGTACAAATCCCTCATATGGTTGATGATAATTTCACCTTATCACCCCGGTGGCGAAGTACAAACCCCTCACATGATTGATGAGTACAAACCCCTACCTTGATTGATGGATACAAACCCCCACTTCAGTTATCTGGGCTCTTAGTTCCCATGGATCGAGCATGGTCTAATGCAACACTTTATATCGAGTATATCATATACTTAGCTCATTTCATCATCGTATAGTCAATCATATCATATCTCATGGTTTGGACCTTCAACTCCTCAAGAAATCGCATTCGAACATTTTATCAAACACTTAGAGGGTGTGTAATGATAGCATAAAACCAAGAAATATAGATATGAAATCATACAAGAAAATCCACTGTAAAACCATCAATCAACACCTTGCAAGACTCTCAAGCAACACATATCCAAACCCCTCCTCAAATCTTACAATAGATCAAAGATTTATAGCTCAAAACATAGCAAAATAATCACAATTTCACATAGCTTTAACATAGTGTGCAATGAATTTCATAATAAGCAAGACCTATTTGTAAATCAACTTTAAATCATACAATTTGAGTAAAAGGAGGTTTGGGTATCATGGGTGAAAGGGAACCTATGAAAGAAACCCACATACCTTAGCTTGGAGATGAACTTGGTGAAGATTGGAGATGGAGACTTGAAGCTTGAAGAAGAACCTTGAAGGAAAACCTTAGTTCCAGATGAGGGTTTGAGACTTAAATTTGAGAGTGAAAATATGGCTATGTTTGAGTGAGTATTGGGGAATGTTTAGGATGATATGAGGGTGAAATATAGCTAAATATAGACAAAAACACATTTGGGAACACTTAGGCCCAAGACTTAGAAGTCTTGGACTGAACTTAAAAAAACAGGAACCTTTTTACACGCAATGCGGATTCCTCGCTGGAATTCGCACTTTGAAAAATTATAATTGCTAAGTTTTCACTCTTAAATTGGGGTTAGACCCTTTTTCCCATAATTTTGACTCTTTGAACAAGAATATGAAGTTGGATTTTCAATATCGCACATGGATTTTGAGATATATGAAATTTACAATTTCAGCCATTTTGAGGAATATTTTCGAGCTCTTTTTGGGGTCGTTTCACTCACACTCATGGAACCTTGCTTAAAGTTCATAAACTCCATCATTTTAGCCTCCCTTAGCTAGATAGGAAAGAACTAGTTGAGGAATGCAGCTTTGAACTCCTCCCAAGGAATAGCATCATCATCCCTTCTCTCCAATTTCCATTGGGCAAACCAAATTTGGGTCACACCTTTAAGTTTGTAGGCCTCTAACTCCGCTTTCTCATTTGAATCGACCCCCATAATAGATAGCACTTTGTACACCTCATTTATGAAATCTTGGGGATCCTAATCCATCTTGGACCCGTGGAACTCCTGTGGGTTCATTCTAGTAAAATCCCTCACTCTAGAAATCGGAGTGGGAGCATGAGGTGCTTGGACCCCTTGGTGGATTTGTTGGTCATAGCACGAGCCAACATTGTAATAGCATCACGAAATTCATCTTGGGCCACCCCTCCACCTTGAGGAGCTTCAAAAAGGGGAGAGGTCGGTTGCTTCTCGGGCATACGGGCTCTCCGTAGTCTCCCTCTTGGAATCGACATGATCTAGAAGAACAAAAAGCATTCATTAGAGGGGAAAAGCCTTACTCTCACATCTAAAGCACAATATAGACCATAAAAATGTGAAACATTCCCTAAAATGCCTCATAGCCTCAATTCCTAGTTGTGGCTGCTTCATAACCATGAATAAGATTCTAATAGATGCAGTTTTTTGGATTTTGAGGACCATTAACAACCTAGTACTCTGATACCAAGTTTGTTACGACCCAAGCCTATGGCCTAGATGTAACGTGGCGAATGGGAACCCGAAGGGACCCCAAACAAGCCTTTTAGCATATCATTCACATATCCTTGGTCGCGGAAGTAAAATAAATAACACAAGATATATAAATAAAGAAAACAGGACTAAGGGAAGTCTTGATATTTATAAAAGCATAAAAGTGCCAAGCTCATAGCATAAGTACATCAATTGTCCAAATCACCTCTAACATGGAATAGAACGGGGGCCAAGACACTTTCCAGGCTCATCCTCATAGTATTAAGTGTTCAACATAAAGAAATATTAACTAGTAAGAGTAGCATAGGTAGTATCCTCGGACTTGAGAACTCATCAAAGCTCAACTTCTAAAGTACCAAACTAGCCACGAGGAGGATGATCAAGAGGTGCTTCGGTCCCTACATGGTAATATCATGTAGGAATAGAGTATGCATTAGTATGTTTGAATGTGCTAAGTATGTAGGATGCAATGCAGCACGACATAAGTCAATATAGTCAAAATGTATAATCATAAGCAATGGATAAGTATAATATCAATATGGCATGCATGATCAATGCTTCAAATAAAACATGCTTATAAATCAGATAATTTGCATAGTATGTATCATATGTGGATAGAGACCTTAATCAACATAGACCAAGTGAACTACTACTAGGAATCCAAGGCATGTCATCCCTTGTAAGGTGATTGAGGAATGTCACCCATGAACAAGGTAATTGGGGCATGTCACCCTCCCCCCATTGAGGTGATTGAGGTACGTCACCCCTCAACTAGGTGATTGGGCATGTCACACCCAACAAGGTGATTGAGGTATGTCACCCCTTAATTAGGTGATTTGGCATGTCACCCCCCAACAAGGTGATTGGGCATGTCACCCCACAACAAGGTGATTGGGCATGTCACCCCCTAACAAGGTGATTGAGGTACGTCACGCCTCAATGAGGTGATTTGGCATGTCACCCCCAACAAGGTAATAGAGGTACACCACCCCTCAACTAGGTGATTGGGCATATCAACCCCCTCCCCCTCAACAAGGTGATTGAGGTACGTCACCCCTCAAGTAGGTGATTGGGCATGTTACACCCCAACAAGGTGTGTCTACTTGCAACATCATAAATATGTTTCATGAATTCAATGATACATGCAAGCCCTTAATCATCATAAAATCACTTGACATGTAAATCATGTAATAGATCATCAATTACTTGAGAATCTTTGTCAAGACATTTTATCACACACTTGGTGGGCATATAATATTTGTTCAAAATCATGCAATTCAAGAGTAACAAGATGAGTAAATCAATTTAAAATCAACCCACCAATATAGTAACAAAACCCCAATTTGAGTATCATGAAATCCATCTCAAAAGTTCATCATAGTTCATTGCTTTCAAAGATCAAATCATGCATAGTTTCAATAGACAAAGGTCATCTCCTAATATAAGCTTAAATTATATATTCATGCATAATCAACAATATTTGATAAAACCCCAGCATAATTTATGCTCATATTTCATATTAATAGATACCCATAAGTAAAACAACTTGAAATCATGCAAATTTTCATAAAATAGAAGATTGGACTCCATAGGTGAAAGGACCCAATGTATGAAACCCACATACCTAAATTTTCGGATTCCTTGATGTAAACTTGGAAGGAGACTTGAAGCTTGGATTGAGTTCTTGAGATCCAATGTGAGCTTGAAATCTTTGGTTTTGGGTGGGAATTTTGATAAAGTGTTGGAGAGGTTTTAGAGAGTGTTTTTGAGTGATATATTGAAAAAATGGCTAAGTATGGGGAGATTTCACGTGTAAATGGGCATGGGGCCATGACCCCAATACCCATAGGCCAAAACAAAAAACTAAGAAAAACCCAACACTGGTCTGCAATGGGTCTGCGTCGTGGACCAAACATGTACAGTACTGGTTTTCAAAAAATTAGCAAAAATTATTTTTCTGTACAGATCTTCTAAAATTTGGGTTATACATTTTCCACTCAATTTTTCTACCTAATCAAGAATATGAAGTCAGATTTTCAATATCATGCATGAATTTTTAAATATATGGAAATTATGATTATGGACATTTCTAAAGCAGAATTTGGGGCGTTTCAAATCCTAAACAAGCCTCTTAAGCATACATAGCACATCCTCGATTTTGCAAAAGAATACAAGAGCAACAAACACGTAGTACATAATTTCTTACGAAATCGAGGCTTTTGACTCATGCTATGGGGATGTTGTAGGGAAGAGGATAAAAATGATTCATACAATAAATAATTTCTAAGGGGCAGGTAAGTATGACTCACGCTATGGGGGCAATTAGTTACTTAGTACTTGCATCTCATCACCATCATTACACAACAAGCGCATAAGGGAATATGGAATAAGGGAAATCTCCAATAACTACATATATAGTGAGTCAAACTCAATCATACATAACCATAACAATATCCAACAACACCTCTAATCATCAATAGAATGGGGGCCAACACATCTCTTAGGCTCACCCGCAAAAGATAGTATCTAAAATAGGCAGATCAAAATAAGGCATGAAAGTAAGTGGATGTTGTCCCGGGAAGTAGAGGACTCACCAATAGCTAATCTCCACTCAATCTGTCTAGCCACGTGGAGGAGCAAGATGGAAAGGAACTCCAATCCCTACATAGTTAGATTATGTAGGCAAAATGTTTGCACTAGCACTTGAAATGTACTAAGTATGCGGGGTGCAAATTTAACAAGGAACATAAGCCATAATTAAACAATAAGTATAATTATAATCAATAGATATAAGCTCAATATGACATGTATGCTCACGACCATGCTCAAATGTGCATGATGAATCATCAAGTCATATGGCATATCGTACATATATGGGAAGGGACTATAACCGACATATAAGACCAAGGGAGCTACTACTTGGAATCCTGATGTTCACTCCACACAGGACTAGGAGTGGTCTACTTTGCCAAGGTAAACCAAGTACTCACCTTTTGAGAATTCCACCATTTTCGAAAGTGCTTCACAATCGCCTTATGGGAACACCACCATTTTCAGTATACATTTCTTATGAACCTTATGGGAATACCTCTATTTTTGGTATTTGATTCACATGGGTTGTAAAGGGACAACATTCTTTTTGGTTAATCATGCAACTTAAGCTATATGGATCCATTAGCTAATTCATAAACTATGGTGGAAACATAGTTATGGGAGAATGGTTATCTACCATGGTCCGCTCGATGATAGGTCATGATCTCATGGAATAGTCAAATCATATTTATAGCCAAGATATGCTAAACATCATAAAGCTTCTTAACATCAATATAGGGCTTCCTAACTTTCACAATATTTTCATGTCTCACAACATGCATAATAGCCCTTTCAAAATTCTATCATTCATAATTTCATATGACTTGCCCTAAGGCCTTGACAATCATAAAAGCTTGGTATACATCTTTATTCAAATAATGGTGGGTTCATGTAAAGACTTTAAATCATACAAATAATGAGTAAATGCCATGAGAGTTACAAAATAGACATAGTTATTCATTATTCAAAGAACCCACCAAAACATAGCAAAACATAGTTAGAGCATCATCAAACCCTCATGTAAGATAACAGATTTCACATGGCTTTTCAATGCTTAATAATATACAAAGGCATATCACCATAAAATACTCCATATTATCATCATATAAAGGGTTCATAAAAACCACCATGCAATTTCATAACTTGGGAAATCATAAAGGAGAGGAGAAATTATTGAGCTTATGGAGGAAAAGTCTCCACAGTAAAAACCCACATACGTCAGTGATAGGAGATGGAAATACCTTAGAAAAATGATGAGAAATTTGGAACCCTAGACTGGACCTTCTCTTTGAAGACCATGGAGAACTTGAGAGTATCTTGGGACTTAGGATTTCGTGAATGAGAATGGAGATGATTAGGGTTATAAAGGCATATAAGGGGCTCTTTGAGGGTCAAAATGACATAGTATAGGCATTAGACAACAGGAAATAGTAAAAGTTGCCCCTTTTAAAACATTACTAGATAGGACCACGAGACCTCATTTATAGGCGGTGGTCCATTCTATGGGCCGTAGATAGGGGTTTCGTCTGATGACATTTCGGAATTTCAAAAACTCTCCTGTGATTAACTTTCCATGACATGACCTATGGCTCGTAAAAGATTTTATGAGCCGTCTGATAAGTGGTACATTAAATCCCAAATTTCACCAAGTCTAACCTTCAATCCACGAGTACAACTTACGGCCTGTGGAACTTTTTACAGCTCGTAAGTCCCCTCGTAACAACTGACACTCTAAAATTTTTCAGGAGTCTATGGTTGCACTACTTATACATCTCAATGGTGGGGCCTTATAATATCTTCCCGTTGGAGATATTCGTCCCCGAATGTTACTAAGGCAAGCCCTAAGGAATGGAGTACATGCATCACATACCAAATGCAATATATGCACCATACAAATCTTTAAATCATTTTTCAAATAACATTTACAATGCAACCTCACAATCACATACCAATGCATAGATGACATGAAAATGACATGCAAAGAAAGGAGGTTTGTATTTGAACAAGTCATAATACCTCAAGCTTGAGCAGAATGGAAGAGATAGAGGGTATAGCTTTCTCATATCGACTTCTGCTTCCCACGTGGTACTTTCAACTTGTAGGTTCCTCCAAAGGACCTTGACGGAGGATATGTCCTTGTTCCTAAACCACTTGACTTGCCTGTCCAATATTTCTATCGGGACTTTCTCAAAAGTCAAGTTCTCTTCCACATTCACCACCTCCAAGGTTAAAATGGAACCAGGGTCCCCCATACACTTTCTCAACACGGAGACATGAAAACCGGATGAACCATACTCATCTCCATAGGTAACTCTAATTTATATGCAACTTTACCAATACATCTCAATATCTGGTAAGGCCCTACGTACCTAGGGCTTAATTTCCCATTCTTGCCAAAATGTACCATACCCTTCATTGGAGAAACCTTCAACTACACCCAATTATTAACCTCAAACTCGAGGCCGCTTCTTCTAGTGTTGGCATAGGAATTTTGCCAGCTTTGGGTTGCCTTCAATCTCTTGCTTATCCTCCTCACCTTCTCCAAATGTTCCGTCATCGAGTTCAAACCCAACAAAGCCATCACCCCTACTTCAAACCATCTAACCAGGGATCTATAATGCCTCTCGTACAAGGCTTCAAAGGGAGTCATTCTAATGCTAGAGTGATAGTTGTTGTTAGAGACAAACTCTATAAGTGGAAGATGATCATCCCAACTACACTTAACTCCAAGATATAAGTTTTAGAATATCCTCAAGAGTTTGAATGGTCCTTTTGGCTTGGTTATCTATTTCTGGGTGAAAATCCATGCTAAGTTTACATTGGTACCGAGACCCTTTTGGAAAGACTTGCAAAAGTGCGATGTGAATTGGGCACCGCGATCTGTAATAATATCCAATAGAACCCCATGCGGTATTACCAACTCCTGAATATACAACTTGGCATAGTCTTTGGCTCAATAAGTCATCTTAACCGGTAGGAAGTGTGCTGATTTTTTCATTCTATCAATAATGACCCAAATGGAATCAAAATGCTTCTTAGAAGCAAGCAGATCACAAAATCCATATTGATCTCTTCCCACCTTCAAGTATGAATCTCAATGTCTTGCGCTAGGCTACCTGGCCTTTGGTGTTTGTTCTTGACTTATTGGCAATTATGGCAACCAGCTACGAACTTGATAATATCCCTCTTCATACCACCCCAACAATAAGCTTTCCTCAAATCTTTATACATTTTGGTGGAATCGGGGTGAATAGAATAAGAGGAATCATGTGCCTCTTTCAAGATTCAGTCCTTCAATTCGTTGACACTGGGCACATATAACCTCCCTTGGTACCTAAGAACACCATCTACCCTTTGGGAGAAAACCTCCACTATGCCATCCCTTAACAATGATTTTAATTCCATTAAAGTGGGGTTAAGATCTTGTTTAGATTTGACTTTTTCAATCAAGGAAGACTTAGAACCATCTATCACCACCACGCTATAATTTTTGACTTCATTCAATCATACCCACAGCCTAGCCAACTGATAGACCCTTCTTGCCAATTCTTTCTTACTATCTACCACATGAGCCACACTCTCCATAGACACCCTACTTTGGGCATTGGCTAAAACACTAGCTTTGCCCCGATGGTAATATACACTAATGTTGTAATCCTTAAGGAACCCCAACCATCTCCTTTGCCTCAGATTTAGATCTCTTTGGGTGAATACATATTGGAGACTCTTACCTCAAATTTAGATCTCTTTGGGCAAACACATCTACATGAACCCCATACATCGTGACACCATAACTTCA
Source organism: Solanum virginianum (assembly GCA_000787875.1). Classification (NCBI taxonomy): domain Eukaryota; kingdom Viridiplantae; phylum Streptophyta; class Magnoliopsida; order Solanales; family Solanaceae; genus Solanum; species Solanum virginianum. The sequence goes on along the minus strand of DF364204.1, from coordinate 38,895 downwards.
AGGCAAATCCCACGGTGCTAATTCGAGATCATGAGTGGGTAATTGCACTCATGCACCTTTAGTTTCCTAGAAATATAGGCAATGCCCTTGCAATCTTGCACCAATACACACCCCAAGCCAACTTTTGAAGCATCACAATACACAAAAAGTCCTTCCCACCCTTTTAATAAAGTCAAAATAGGAGGAGATGTAAGCTTATCTTTTAAAGTTTAGAAGCTTCTTTCACATGCATCGATCCATACAAATTTAGCCTTCTTTTGGGTCAACTTTGTCAAAGTATAAGAAATTAAAGAGAAACCCTTCAAGAATCTCCGATAGTAACCATCCAAGAAAAAGAAACCCCTAATATCCATCAGAGTCAAGGGTCTAGGCCAATTCCTTATTGCCTCCATCTTTTTCAGATCCACTTGAATGCCTTCACCCGATACCACATGTCACGCCCCAAGCCGAAGGCCTAGACATGACACGGAATGGGAACTCAAAGGAATCCCAAACAAGCCTCTTAAGCATGCAATGCACAACCTTGGTTCGTGGAAGCATAAAAGGGAAATAAACATATAGCAAATAATTTCTAAGGGAAATGGGACTTTGGACTCATGCTATGGGGATCTTGTAGGGAAGGAGATGAGCATGAAGCACATACCAAATAATTTCTAAGGGGCGGGTAAGTTTGACTAATGCCATGGGGCAATTAGGGACTTGGGACTTCCATCTTATCACCATCATCAAGGATTTAACATAAAAAGGGAGTATGGGTCTAAGGGATGTCTTCATACTACAGAAGCGTAAGCAGTCTTAATCAAACATAACAACCACAATATCAAACAACACCTCTATTTATGAATAGGACGGGGGCCAAGATACCTCCCGGGCTTACCCTCAAAAGATAGTATCCAAAATAAATGAGTCTAAGAAAGACATGAAAGTAAGTGGAATCTTGTCCCCGGATGTGGGGGACTCACTAAGAAATATTCAACCTGAACGTCTAGTCGCGTGGAGGAGGAGAATGGTAATGAGCTTTGATTCCTACATGGTTACATCATGCAGGCAAAGAGTATACATTAATACTTGGAATGTACTAAGTATATAGGGTGCGAAATACATCAAAGAACATAAATCATAGGTAATCAAGATGTGTCATCATAAACACTGAATATAGACTTAATATGTAATGAGAGGCAATCACCTAAAGGGACATCATGAAAAATCATTAAGTCACATGACATCATATGCATAGTGGGAAAGGACCATAACTGATATATAAGAACAAGCAAACAACTACTTGGAATCCTGACGTTCACTCCATATCGGACAAGGAGCGGTCTACTTTGCCAAGGTAGACCTAAGACTATCCTTACAATATAGCCTTTTTGGTGGGTATTACATCTTATCTTTGCCTTACAGCATAGCCTTTTCAGTAGGTTCAAAAAAATCCATACCTTACGGCATTGCCTTTTTGGTAGGTACAAGCCCATACAAGGAATTATTGTCATAAGCCTATGGTGGCACATAGGTATGGGACAATGGGAGACTCCAAGGTCCACTCGGTGCTAGGTCACAATCCCACAGAGTACTTGAAACATAACACTTGTTACGACATGTATAGTTTCAAAATATCTTAGTATCATTATTGGGGTAGCTCATTAATCATAGCGTGTAACATCAAAGATAGGGATTTACATAATACTTGTCATTCATATTATGTTCATGAGCTCATAGTGTACATGTTAGCCCCCTTGTTAGTCTCAAAATTCTTATCATACATATCTTGCCACAAAGCATTCATGACTTAAGAAATTGGCATGCATCTTAGATCAATTATTGGTGGGTACATATACACAAGCTTAAAATCATGCAATTTGTAAATAAATATCATGAGAGGAGTATCATAAAATTCTTAAACATTATTCAAAATAACCGACCAATCAATCATGAGAATACTTGGCTAGGGCACCATCAAACCCTCACTTTAAAATCACAGATTTCATATGATATTGCACGACATGATAATATACTAGGATAACCCTCATAAAATACTACATTTATCATCATGAGAATGAGTTCATAAAAATCATAATGTACTTCCATAAGTTGAGAAAATTACAAAGGGAAAGAGGAATGGTTAAACATCTGGAGGAAAGGTCTCCACAATCAAAACCCATATACCTTGTGAACTTAATTAAGGGAAAATCCAATTTGGAAGTGAAGAAACTAAAACCCTAACTTGTTTCCTTCTTCTTGGAAGCTTGAAGACTTGGGATTACTTTGAGAGGATTTGGACTTAGGGTATATTTTAGAATGAGGGGGATTAGGGCTAAGAGGGTTGATAAAGGGTCTCTTGGAGGTCAAAACGACCTAGTATTTACATAAAAGGCTGTGAGATGACAAAATTGCCCTTTTTTAAAGTCTAGCTGGATGAGACTACGAGACCCCATTTACAGGTCATAGTCCATTCTATGGGTCATAGATAGGGTATTTCAAAGACCCTTCTCTAATTCACATTTCATGACACGATTTACAACTCGTAGAAGATTTTATAGGCCATCTGATGAATCGTAGATTGAGTCCTTGAAAGTTCCCAATTTCACCAAGTCTGCCCCAGATTCTACGGACCAACTTACGGGCCGTGGAATGATTTGCGGCTCGTAAAACCACCTCGTAGAAGTTGAAAGTCCAAAAAGTTCCAAAGCTTGTTTTCTTGTATTCTTCATACTCCTCATAGGTGGGGCCTTACAATATCTACCCCTTGGGAATATTCATCTGCAAATATGCTAAGGAAATCTCTAAGAAATGGAATATGTGCACCTTATGCCAAATGCACCATATACCAAAATGCAACCCATGCACCATTAAAATCTTTAGACCATGTCTCAAATAACACTTACAATGCAACCCCATGATCACATAACCATGCACAAATAACATGAGGATGGTATACAAGGAAATGAGGTTCTAAAATAGGAAGATCATAGTACCTCAAGCTTGACTAGAATGGAAGAGATAGGAATATCGCTTTCTCATATTGGCTTTGGCTTCCCAAGTGGCACTTTCTACATGTTAGTTTCTCTAAAGGACTTTGACTGAGGGTACGTCCCTGTTTCTCAACCACTTGACTTGCCTATCTAATATTTCTACCTTGACTTCATCATAAGCCAGATTCTCTTGAACATTCACCATTGTTAAGGGCACAATGGAACTAGGGTCCCCAATATATTTTCTCAACATAGAGACATAAAAAACCAGATGGACCATATTCACTTCCATGGGCAACTCTAACTCATATGCAACTTTACCAACATGCCTCAAGATCCGAGTGTCGGTATAGGACTTTTGCCGACTTTGAGCTGTTTTCAATCTCTCCCTTACCTTCTCCAAATCCTCCATAACTAGATCTGGTCCCAACAAAGCCATTTCTTCCACTCCAACCCAACCAACCATGGATCTACAATGACTCCCATAAAGGGCTTCAAAAGTAGCCATCCCAATACTAGAGTGCTAGCTATTGTTATAAGCAAACTCAATGAGTAGGAGGTGCCCATCCCAACTATCCTTAAACTCCAAGGTGCAAGCCCTAAGCATATCCTCAAGAGTTTGGATAGTCCTCTTATCTTGGCCATCAATTTACGGGTGAAAGGTCGTGCTAACTTGACTTTATTACCAAGGCCCTTTTGGAAAGACCTCCAAAGTGCAATTTGAATTGAGCAACACGGTCCAAATAATGGCCAAATCCCATGCAATCTCACCAACTCATGAATATATAACTTGGCATAATTTACAGCACTATAGGTTGCCTTAACCGATAGGAAGTGAGCCAATTTTGTCATTCTATCAACAATAACCCTAATGGAATTAAAATGTCTTCTAGTCATTGGCAACCCAACTACAAGATCCCTATTGATCTCTTCTTACTTCCAAGTAGGAATTTCTATGTCTTGGGCCAAACCACCCAGCCTTTGGTGCTCGTCCTTGACTTGTTGGCAAGTATGGTAACCGACTGCAAACTTGGCAATGTCTCTCTTCATACCACCCCACTAATACACTTCTCTCAAATCATTATACATCTTGGTAGAGCAAGGGTGAATAAACTAGGAGGAATTATGGGCTTCTTTCAAAATCAACTCTCTCAAGTCATCGACAATGGAAACACATAACCTATCTTGGTACCGAAGAACACTATCTACCCCTTGGGAGAAAACCTCCGCTCTGCCACATTTTACCAATGACTTCAACTCCATCAAAGCGGGGTCAAGTTCTTATTTCGATTTAACTTCTTCAATCAAGGAGGACTTTGAGCCATCTATTACCACTGCAGCACCATTCTCGGCCTCTTTCAATCTAACCCCCAACCTAGCCAATAGATAAACCTTTCTCACCTATTCCTTCTTGCTATCCTCAAAGTGCACCACACTATCCATGGATATTCGACTTAGGGCATCGGCCACAATATTAGCCTTACCCGGATGGTAATACTATTGGGTGAATACATATTGGACACTCTTATATCGGTGAACATATCTACATGAACCCCATACAAATAGCGATGCCATATATTCAAGGCAAATACCACGGTCGCTAGTTCAAGATCATAGGTGGAGTAAGTATGCTCATCTACCTTTAGTTGCCTAGAAGCATATGACCTTGCCATTTTGCACCAACACACACCCCAATTCAATTCTTGAAGCATCACAATACAACATAAAACCCTCTAACCCGTCTGGTAGAGCCAAAATGGGAGTAGATATAAGCTTGTTCTTCAAGGTTTGGAAACTTCTTTCATATTCATCAGTCCATACAACTTTTGCCTTCTTTTAGGTCAATTTTGTCAAGGGAGAAGTAATTGAGGAGAATCCATTCATGAACCTTCGGTAGTACCCGGCCAAACATAAAAAGCTCCTAACATCTGTCGGAGTAAAGGGTCTAGGCCAATTTCTTATTGCCTCCATCTTTTTTGAACCACCTTAAACCCACTACCTAACACCACATAACCCAAGAATGCAACTTCCTTCAACCAAAACTCACATTTGTTAAATTTAGCAAAGAGGCTTTCTTCCCTCAAATGTTTTACATGCGCCTCTTCAGTTCGGGAGTAAATCAAAATGTCATCAATGGTGATGTTAACACTCTAATAAGAAAGTGGTCGCTATTAGCAATTAACTTAACTATAGGTTAGGATCGAATCCACAGGGAATAGGGGCTTGACTACAAGACTTTACTACTAATCATTTCAAGCATAAATAACTAAAACCCCTAAATGAGGGGGGGTTTTGAGATCCAAAAACAAAAGGATAATTAATACTATACTAAGATGAGAGAAAACACTCAATTTTAGGGATAACTTGGGAATTGTGTTCCCCATGGTTCGTTAAATTGATTACCCTAGATAGAATAACTACAATTGGAGACACGCATGCAGGATGATAACTTAGGTTTTTCCAGCCCTCTTATGAAGGTGAAGGTCACATTTCACCATGGTGCTTAGTCAGCTACCATGACGTGCCAACTAACCATTACCTATTGTCCCAATCAACCTCCCTCGGTTAGGATTGGTTGATTAGACGAGAATACATCAATTGAATCCTGTCATCTATTTTTTTTTTCCTATTCGTAACTACCTTGGTTGGGATCATGATAGTAAGTGGGGTTTGGTGTTGGCCACCACCAAACAATAATCAATATGAAGAGAAATAGATAATATATGCAAAACCACAATCATAGAAATTCAATAAACCTAGGTTATCTCAAGTTCAATGCACATGGTTCCCAGAACCCCAAGTTGTGGGTGCTTAGCTACTCATGGCTAAGGTAAACAAGCAAAAATGCAAATAAATGACATGATTGAGAATTTTACCCAAGGCAATAAAGATTGAAGACACCACAAGTTGTAAACCAAAAGCTTGATAGATTGATGATGAGCACAAAGAAAGGTTTACAATCCCCAAAATTGGGTTTTCCAAGAGAAAAAGATAATCTAAGCTAAAAACCTAAGAGTTTTCTTGAGAGAATATTCAAAGGTGATAAAAACTTCTCTGGTTCGAATTCTCTCTTTAATAAAACCCTAACTTAAAATATATACAGTGTTTCCAAAATAACCCTAGAAATTACATAGAAAAGACAGCTGACAACTGGTATGCCTTGCAGTTACGACTCGTAGGATAGCCTACGAGTCGTAATTAGGGTCTCGTATCAAGTTCTTAGGATCTTGGACTCAACTGGTACGACCCACTGGTATGAGCCGTAGCTTGGGCTACGACTCATATGCTCCTCCCATAGTCTCGGCCTTCAATTTATGGTCCAACATTTTGGATCTCCAATTCCTGCTATGAGTCCACCCAAGTAAGTTTACGACTCGTAGGATGGCCTCATAGGTGACCTCTACTTAGCAAATGTCTGATTTTTTTATCTCTGTTTCTTGCTATGACACACCCTATGACTTGTAGCTTGGGCTACGACTTGTAGGAGAGTTCGTATGTCCTATGATTTAGCAAAATCTACAACTTTTCTTCAAAATCATATCAACCTAACTTTTTACAAGAACAACACAAAAACACATAAAACCCATAAAAAGTCGCTTTAAGAACTCACAAAATCCTTTGTTTTAGGCATCAAATGTATTGTATTTTGATTGCACATCAATACCCTCAACTTAGAATTGTTACTTGTCCTCAAGCGACGACTCAATCTATGCAAACAAAGAGAAATACATAGCAACTATACTAATGGCATATACATCAGCTCCCCTTATTCAGGTACCCACTTATCATTTTCAAAACCAGATTGCGAAGTTACTTCGCATAACAAAGCATGATGATGGATCTGGCAACCCAACTATGATAGGTTAAGGAGCATTAGCCATCCACAATCATTAGAATGAAGTAGTCCAGATGCCCTCACAGAAAAGAAGTCCCTCTTACTCACTCAAAAAGCATTTATATTTAGGTACTGAGGAAACATTCTTACTCTCATAATTGAAATTCTTGCATACTGAATAACACCATAAGCTTGCCTCTATACTCATCTTCAGGCTTGGTGATAAAGTGGATTTGGATCACTTTAGGACTTATGGTCTTGTAACATAGGGTCAGGAGGCTTTGGTATGGCATTTTACGCAAGTAGTGACTAAAAGCTATCCTTGAACCATGTTTACCAACTTTTTGATTATATCCGCTCTTATCCTCCTGTTTCAAACTTTTCTTGAGTGCTTTCTTTCTATTTTCAGTTGCACCTCATTTCTGAACTATTTCTTGCTACTTTTTCTCAATTCAAGGCACTTTTCTTTTCTTCACTAGACTCATGATTTTTCATTTCTTTCTTTATTTCCCAACTAACATCCTCATTTTCATTACTTTACCACAATTAGGGCTATGCTCAACTTAGGCTTTTAGCCTGAGGTGAAATACACAATATCCATTCTCCAAACCAAGGCCACAATTTGTTTTTTCCAGCCCTCTTATGAAGGTGAAGGTCACATTTCACCATGGTGCTTAGTCAGCTACCATGACGTGCCAACTAACCATTACCTATTGTCCCAATCAACCTCCCTCGGTACCTACCCTCAACTTAGGCTTTTAGCCTCAATTAAGGTTCACATGTTCAAGGATAGATCAGGGCAAATATCAAGGTATTTCATCAAGTAAGGTTAGCTAGCAAGGTGTCAAGAAAGAATGAGCACATGAGAAGCTCAAAAATTTGGAACAAGGAATTCACTCACTCATTAGGTGGGTCACTTAGGCTAAAAGTGGGTTCACTCAAAGAACAAACACCTAAGATCCTTTCCACATCAACCANACAATCAAGTATAGACTCACAGGTCATGCTTCAAGCCTCAGCTTACCTTAACATTATTAGAACAAACATTGCCATACACTCAAAATACATAATGCATCAATAATCACAATCTCAAAAATTTTGAGGGTACCTAATTTTTCATCAAAAATTTAACAAGCATCTAAAGACTATGTATATGCCAATAGATAACACTACTATGATTTTACATATTATTTACTCTACCTAGACATGCCGATTCAACAAAAAAGTAAACATCCACAAGGAAAAAAAATCACGACAAAAAAACTTTGCGATCAAAAATAGGGAAAGTTATGGACTCGAGGCTACTCAGACTTCACCTAAATCCATAACTTCCCACACCCCACAAAAATAGGGTACTTTGTCCTCAAAGTAAAGACACATAGAATAGGTACAAGGGGCATACCTTGGGTTGCCTCCCAAGAAGCACCTGATTTCTTGTCACGGCACGACAGGAAGCTTTTGTGCTCATGCCTCTTCAAGGTCCTAGTCTTCCACTATCTTAATTTCTTCCATGTCACCCATGTACAATTGGACCCTCTATCTATTGACTTTAAAATTTTTACCATCCCTTCTTTCTAACTCAATGGCTCCATAGCTCAAAATACATACGACTCTGAAGGGCCCCATCCACTTAGATCTGAGTTTCCCAGGAAACCACCTCAACTTAGAGTTATAAAGCAACACCATATCTCCTGGAGCAAATTGGCAGTTTTCAATCCTGCGATCATGCTGAACTTTCCTCCTTTGCTTGTACAATGCAGAGCTCTCATATGGTCGCAGCCTGAACTCATCGAGTTCATTTACTTGCACCAATATAGATATTGTTGCTTCATTCCAATCTATATTTAACTTCTTAAGTGCCCATAGTGCCTTGTGCTCAATGGTAGGTGACTGGCTTTCCCAAATACCAATTGATAAGGGGACATTTTGATCAGGGTTTTGAAAGCAGTGCGGTAGGCCCATAAAGCATCATCCAACTTTCTTGATCAATCAGTACGATTCACATTCACAGTCTTCGACAAGATTTGCTTTATTTCCCTATTTGACACTTCCACTTGCCACTTGTTTGGGGATGATAAGGGATTGCTACTCAGTGCCGCACACCATACCTCTCAGGAGAGCTTTGAACAATCTTTTGCAAAAGTGAGAACCTCCATCACTGATAATAGCTCATGGAGTACCAAATCTGGAGAAAATGTTTCTTCAGAGAAATCTGGTTACACTCTTACCCTCATTGTTTGGTAAGGCTTTGGCCTCCACTTATTTAGAGACATAATCAATCGTAACTAGGATATACTTATTCCCATGAGAGCTGACAAAGGGTCCCATGAAGTCGATATCTAAACATCAAACAACTCAATCACCAAAATAGGATTAAGAGGCAGTTCTTGCCTTCGCGAAACTCCACCCTCCCTCTGGCATCTGTCGCAAGCCTTGACATAATCATGAGCATCCTGGTGCAAAGATGGCCAATAATAGCCACACTATAGTACCTTATAGGTAGCTCAAGCTCCACTATGATGGCCACCCACCAATGATGAGTGGCAAGTGTCAAGAGTGCTCATCATTTCCACCTTTGAAACATATCTAGGGATGATCCCGTCAGCACAAATGTCAAACAAATATGGTTCATCCCCAAAGAATTTCTTCATATCATGCATGAAATTGCGACGTTTGTGGGCATTCAAGTCAGGCAGAACTACATCAATCACTAAATAATTAGCATAATCTGTGAACCAGGGAATCAGGTCATGTGAGGCCGCCAATACTTTCTCATCGGGGAAGGAGTCATTGATATCAAGCCCATCATCAAATTTCATCATAGCTTCATCTTCTAATACTGAAAGATGGTCTGTTACTTGATTTTTTAAGCCTTTTCTATCGATCACAACAAAGTTGAATTCTTGCAAGAGAAGCATCCATCTGATTAGTTTTGGTTTTGCATCCTTTTTTGCTATTAAATATTTGAGTGTTGCATGGTCCATGTGCACTATTACTTTAGCTCCCAATAGATATGAACAAAATTTTTCAAAGGTAAAAATAGAGGGCGAGCAATTCTTGCTCAATGACTGTGTAACTCTTCTAAGCCACATTAAGCGCCTTGCTAGCAAAATAGATGGGATGTAGAATCTTCTCCCTATGCATCCCTAATACAACACCTAATGCAACACAAGCTTCACACATTAGCTTAAAGGGTTTTGACCAATCTGGAGCCGCGATGATGGGTGTTGAGATCAACTTTATCTTCAGTTTTTCGAAGGCATGCATGCATGCATCATCGAACACAAATTTTACATCCTTCTCTAATAACTTGTACAAGGATTGTGAGATTTTTGAAAAAATCCTTTATAAAACGACGGTAGAACCCTACATGGCCTAAAAAGCTCTAGATACCTTTCACAGAAATCGATCACGGTAGTTTCTTGATAACCTCAACTTTCATTTTGTCAACTTCAATTCCCTTGCCTGAAATTCTATGTCCAAGCACAATGCCTTCCTTGACTATAAAGTGACATTTCTCCCAATTCAACACTAGGTGACTCTCAACACATCTTTCCAATATATCATGCTAGTATAACATGCATTCTTTAAAAGATTGACCAACCACAATAAAATCATCCACGAACATCTCAATAGTGCTTTCTACCATGTCAGAGAAAATGGATATCATGCATCTATGAAATGTTGCTGGAGTTTTACATAACCCAAATGGCATTCTCTTAAATGCAAAGGTGTCATACGGGCATGTAAAAGTGGTCTTCTCTTGATCTTCAAGTGTAATGACAATTTGATTATACTCAGAATAACCATCAAGGAAATAATACAAACCCTTCTCTGCAAGCCAAGCAAGCATTTGATCCATGAATGGCATGGGGAAATGATCTTTCTCCATGGAAGCATTCAACTTTTGATAATCCATACACACTCTCTATCCAGTAACTAGTCACATGGGAATTAACTCATTCTTTTCAGTTGGCACTACAGTAATACCTCCCCTTTTTTAGAACACACTGCACTGGACTGACCTATTCACTATTTACAATTGGGTTGATCACTCTTGCGTCTAACCACTTGACGATTTCTTTCCGCACAACTTCTTACATTGGGGGATCAACTGTCTTTGATGCTCGATACTCGGTTTGTAATCCTTGACTAGTTGAATCTTATGAGTGCATATCCCAGGAGGTATGCCAATAATGTCTGCTATTGTCCACCCAATCGCCCTTTTAAATTTCTTGAAAATGAAGACGAAGGCCTCTATTTGGGTTTCATTCAAGTCAGCAGCAATTATGAGAGGCAAAGTACTATTCTCTCCTAAGTACGCATATTTCAGATGTGCTGGTAGTGCCTTTAACTCCAACTCTAGTGGGACTTCTATGGAAGGCTTCGTAGGTGGTATTTCCCTGCTGCACAAGTCTAATTCTAACCTGGCTTGTCGCCTAGGCCCAAATGACATCCCAAGAGCATTCATTGTTTCCTCATAGTCAAGTATGCTGTCGTCATTGAAATTCATCAACACAGATGCCAAATGTTCAACTCCCCACCTTAACTCAACTGGGATCTCCCCTTCGTCATCCTCACTCACTTTGATCACTGATATAACCTGGAACTCATAATTTCTTTTGTCTGACTGGCCCATTTGAAACACCACTTCCTCTTCACCAAACCTAAAGGTGAGCAGACTCTTTCCCATATCAACCAATGCTCTCCCTGTGGCTAGGATGATTGGAACTATAAAATTAACTTCACAATCAAGTATAACAATATTTGCGGGAAATAAAAACTTGTCTACCTTGACCTCATCATAAAGTATCCCTACAGGCTTCTTGACAATTCTATCTGCTATCAACAACTGCATCATTATAGGAACAAGGTTGTCCAAACCAAACTTTCTGAATATGGTGAGAGGCATCAAATTGATGCTAGCTCCCAAGTCACATAGTGCTCTAGTGAATGTGACTTCCCCAATTGTGCATGGTATAGTGAATGCACTCGTATCGTCACGCTTCTGGACCAAAGACTTCGTGGTGATGGCACTGCAATGTTGAAAATTTTAGGAGAGGTCTTGGTACAAGTATTGGGAGAGGTGTTAAAAACTTTATGCTTCTTCTTGACTAAATCCTTCATCCATTTCGCGTATTCCGACATCCTCTCAAGAGCCTCAACTAAACGGAAGTCTTCTAACAACTTCTTAAGCATTGCCAAGAACTGTTCAAAATTACCTTCCTCTTTTCTCTTTCCAAGCCTTTGAGGAAAAAGTGGTGGGGGCCTTGGAATGGTTTTATATTTCATTGGTGGCCCCGTTGCACTATTCTGCTCAGTCTCTTTGTTTACCCTCTGTCTGTGGCTTCTATCTGCTATAGTTGGCACAGGGGGATCAACGGTGCTTATGCCACTTTGAGTCATCACTGCCATGCAATGCCCTTTATTTATAAGATTTTGAATGGTATTGCTTCGTAAGATGCCCTTTTGGCATTGGTTCAATTGTGAAGAAACTTACCCAAATTGTTGTTCAAATTGCTTAATCGCCTCCGAGTGAGACTCTATATTTTGGTTAATACTTGAAATATTTGCTTTCATTCCCTTTAAAGTCTCATCTTGGTAGTTATCCCTTTTCAACAACTTATCGAACATCTCTTCGATCCTGGAATTATTTGACCCAGCATCATGGTTATGAGGTGCCACATAAGGACCATTCCTGTAACCCTCTCTTCTTCCCCATTCGGCATCTAGCACTCTCTCTCCTTTATAATAACCATCTCGGTTGTCTCTATATCACCATCACAGTTGAAGTGTCGACCTTGATTCCCGGAACCTTGCCTCCAGTAGTCTGAATTGGACCCTTGGGGTTATTCCGGAAACCTGCCTCTAGGTTGCTAACAAAACATGCATCTTCATCAAAAAAATGGATCATCATAGGTGGGAGCCTTCGGAGGTTGGTGAGTGACTAATTTGACACTTGCTTGGTTTTGCTTCAAAACCAAATCCATACTTGTGAGAAGTTGCGCAAGTTACTCCATGATCTCTTGGTTTACCTTTGCTTACTCATTGTTGGCGTTGACTGCACAAGAACTCTTTGTCGTACTATGCTCTTGTTGACCCTATGCTCTATTGGTTTTAACCACTTGCTCTATCCTTGTGGCTATTAATGCAAAAGGTTGGTCAAGGAATATGCCTCCCATGATTCTGTCGGTGCAAGCTTGACTATTCTCATCAAGTGCTCGATATAAAATCTCAACCAAGGCATCATCAACAATCTTGTGATCGGGGACCATCCTCAAACATTTAGTAAATCTCTCCTATGCTGTGCTAATAGAGTCACCCCGCAATTGCTTTAAGTTGTTTATTTGATCCTTGAGCTTCAACTTCTTAGATCTTGGGAAATATCTTTCAAGGAATACTCTCTGAAGCTCAGCCCAACTTGTTATGTTACCCGAAAGAAGCTCAGACGATCACATAGCTGCATTGCCAGTCAATGATAGTGGAAACACTCTTAAAGCAACGGCATCAAGAGAAATATTTTGTGTCCCTGAGGAAGCTCAAACAACCATACAGCTGCATTGCCAGTCAACAACAGTGGAAACACTCTTAAACCAATAACATTAAGAGAGAGGTTTTGTGACCCCATGACACTCTTGCAAACAAACACCATATTTTGGAGATGATGGTGGGGATCCTCCGAAGGTAGCCTTGTGAATAATCCATGATTTTGGAGCATTTGGAGCAACCCACTCGATATCGTGAACTTAGTATCTACTAGTAAAGGAGACAGTACTATTGCACCGGTAACGTCCATGGCCATAGGGTTCAATTGATACTGATTCCATCCATAAGAGTTTTCATTGAAGTCCCTAAGTTATTGCCTATTACCCCGTGGCAGTGGATTCTCCTCTCTTCCCATATCCTCATTCATATTCATGTCCTCCTCAACCTCGATGTCCTCATTCACTTGAGCCATTCTTCTAATGAGTCGATGGATCTCCAAATTGTCAGAGTTAAGAGATTGCCTTGGCTCCTTGTGTTGGGCATACAACCTAGCACACCCTGCAAGTAAAATAAAACAACAAAAATGAAAACAAAAGTAAAATACATGAGACTCTAGAAATTTACACGAGAGCTAAGTATTAGTGAATTCAAGTCAAAACCTAGTTGTATTCCTCGGCAACAGTGCCATAATTTCTGGTGATGTTCACGCTCCAATAAGAAAGCAATTGTTATCATCAATTGACCATAGGTTAGGATCGAATCCACAAGGAATATGAGGCTTGACTACAAGACTTCACTACTAACCATTTCAAGCATAAATAACTAAAACCTCTAAACGGGGGCGGGGGGAGGGGGGGAGGGTTTAAGATCCAAAACCAAAAGGAAAATTAATACTATACTACGATGAGGGAAAACACTCAATTTTAGGGACAACTTGGGAATTGTGTTCCCCATGGTTCATTATACCCTTAGCATAACTACAATTGGAGACTCGCATGCAGGATGGTAGCTTAGGTTCTTCCAGCCCTCTTGTGAAGGTGAAGGTCGAATTTCACCATGGCGCTTGGTCGGCTACCATGGCGTACCAACTAACCATTACCTATTTTCCCAGTCAACCTCCCCTTGGTCAGGTGTGGTTGATTAAACGAGAATACATCAATCAAATCTATTCATCTATATTACGCATTATCCTAGTCAACTTCCCCTTGGTAAGGTTTTCTTTGTTAGACGAGAACAAATCAATCAAATCTTGTCATTTACTTCCCTTTTCCTATTTGTCACTACCTTGGTCGGGATCATGATAGTAGGTGGGGTTTGGTGTTGGCCACCACAAAACAACAATCAATATGAAGAGAAATAGATAATACATACAAAACCCCAATCATAGAAGTTCAATAAACCTAAGTTATCTCAAGTTAAATACCCATGGTGCTTAGCTACTCATGGCTAAGCTAAAACAAGTAAAACTAAAGTCAAATATCCATGGTTCCAACAACTCGAAGTTGTGGGTGCTTAGCTACTCATGGCAAAAGAAAAAATGCAAATAAATGACATGATTGAGAATTTTACCCAAGGCAATGAAGATTGAAGACACCATAAGTTGCAAACCAAAAGCTTGATAGATTGATGATGAACACAAAGAAAGGTTTACAATACCCAAAATTGGATTTTCCAAGAGAAAAAGATAATCTAAGCTAAAAACCTTAAAATGTCCAGCAACACAATTAAAATACAATTAAACCATTCAAATATGTTTAAACCATTAAATTATAGCAAACCATTAAGATACAATTAATCACTTTTCCTCATGCAGCCAGACAATGCAAGACCTTCCTTTCTTCAGAAGAAAATAAAGTGCATTTGCACATTTATGAGTTATATCAACAAAGGAAGTTATCAATATGCCACTACGCAAACAACTTGAATCAAATATACAGCTAAAGCTTCAACACACAGCATTTCAATCTGAACTACTATTTCCTCCTATGTGCTAGAACAAGAAACCTATTAAATTGCATCTTTAAAAAAGGAGAAAAAATATAACTACAAAGTGCCTGCTATATTTAGAAGCATCACTTAGATATAAGATCTCTCTTCCTTAAACACAATTGCAAATACTACTTCAAAAACATAGGCAAACTTTCTAGTCAATAATGCACTTCATATAAATCCAGCCTGCTCAAATCTAAGTAGATCAATGCTTAGTTATCTAATTCCTTAGCATTACTAGATGCAAAACAAAATTACACAATTACAGTAAATTTAAGATCCTTGCTTCACAGTGTCAGGTATTTCAGAATTGTAACAGAAATCCCAAGTTTCGAACACAAACACTTGCATTAAATAACAAGGCAACAACTAGTAAGCTAATCAACTCCAAGAAAGAACTGAGAGCATTAACACCACATAGATCTATATAAAATAGATCTTCAGACCATGGAGCATCCTGCAAAAATTGATAGCAAAGTAAATGGTACTATAAGGTGTATCCTTACTCAAAAAGACAGGTTTGGCATAAGAAGTTCACTACAACTTCCTTAGTGAAAGAGTAGGAAAAGTGTACTAACCAAATACTTTGGAAGCTCTCATGACTACAAGTCATTATTGTCCTGGACAGAGGCAAAAGTTTCCAAATATGAATCTGCCTTTTCTTCTTCATTAAGTAAGGTCGGACATGAAACTCTATCAATGCTTGATGTCAAACCTAAGAAGAAAAGTATATTGTTAAAGTAATAAAAACTGAAAAATTGTTAAATAACAAGTCATTGAAAAGTTATTTACCATTTATTTTGTTATATAACCAAGTACAAGCATACATCAAAGCTTCCAAAGTAGTAGGATGGAATCTACTATGATACGAACTAATCAACCTTCTACTAGTGCTAAATACTGACTCAGAAGCAACAGTAGATGTTGGAATAGCTAAGAACTTATTAGCCATCTTTTGTAAAGTAGAAAATTTCAATCCATTTGTCTTTCACCAAATTGAATTGTCAAATTATGGAGTTCGAGGCAGTAAACTTTCTTCTAAATGCATATCCAACTCTGATAGTTTCTCTGTACTTGCACTACTCAAAGCAATAAATCTATCGAAGCTTGATAGTCAATCACTCTCTAAAAGACCAATTGTTTTATTTGAACTATATACTTCAACTAACTCATGTGAAGCAAATATTCTTCTCTTGTACTCTTGAAATAGATCATGAGAATGAGTGCTAACTTTTTGGATTTTTGTTGAAGCTTCTTCGCCATAAATTAGTGGAAGATATAACTCTACTAACTTCATTTTGTATCTGGATAAAAAATAGGAGCTACTCCTATGTTTCTTAAACTTTACCAACATTTCCACTGCCATATTGCTAATCAGAGGATTAAACTTTTAATCCATGTTTCTAATTCGAGCTTAACTTCACAAACCCTAGAAAAGTATTGACTTGAAGTAGGATATTGAACTCCTGAAAATTGTTCAGTAATTTGATAAAAAAATCTTCAACTTATCACAAACATCTTCTTCTTCAACCCATTGCTCCTCAGTTAGAAAACAACGATAACTAGCTTCAGTTAGACTTAACTTTTGAAATATGTCTTTGTGTTCTATTGCTATTCTCAAAACTAGAAATGTTGAGTTCCAGTGACTTGGACAATCATACTCTAACTTATTAGTACAAGAAACATGTAGCCGTCCAAATTTACCAAACCTTTCAATTCTACTTGATGATGCTATCCAATTTAAGACACTATCATGCACATTTTTAATACTATCACCTATCACCTTAAGTCCTTCTTGCACAATTAAATTCAAGATATATGCAGCACAACCAACAAGAAAAATCTTGCCCATCAACAACAAATCTCTTTTACAAAGTTTCTCATCTAAAAAGGACTTCATCTTAGCATTGTTAGTGCTACAATTATCTACTGTAATTGTTGATATTCTTCTTTCAAGGTTCCACTCTAATAAACAACTAAGAAATGCACCACATAGAGTTTCTTTATTATGAGGAGTAGGAACATAAATAAACCTCGAAATATGACTTTGAAGCCTCCATGAGTCGGCAATAAAATGAGTTGTAATAGCCATGAACCTTTTTTTGTTGTTCTCTAAAGTCCACATATTGGTTGTTATAGCAATTTTACTTGTGATTGTTTCCAATAATTTGGATGTTTTAGACTTCAAATTGTCAAAAATCTTCAAAATATCATTCCTGATTGTGTTTCTTGACACCATTTTGAATAAAGGTTGGAGACTAGACACAAACTTTCTAAATCCCACATGATCAACAATGGACAGTGGATATTCATGCAAAATGATGGCATAAGCAAGCTCTCTACGTGATATATCTTGATCAAAGTAATATGGTATACTACCATCAGTTGCCCTTCAATTTCCAAATTACTTGGCTTTTTGCGACATCTACAAATATGGTAAAACATAGATATTGTCCCACAATTTTGAGTTGATTTTATAGGAGTACCACAAAACTTACATACACTAAAGCAGACACCATTAACCTTTACTAGTTTAAAATATCGCCAAGCTTTAGAAGTAAATCTTCCTTGCTCGATTTTAATAACTTTGTTAGTAACTTCATTTGCTTGTGAAGGCATTTGACTATCGTTCTCAATAGGGACATCATCAGAAGATGAACACGTTTGATTTTGTTCATCTTGAAACTCCATAATTTCCTATAAGAAAATCAACAAAATAACCTTAGAACTCCTTTTTTAAAAGAGAAAAGAATCTGACAAATTCATCTGAAAACTATGATTTAGAAATCCTTTATTAAACTAGTTGTATTTTGAACCTTATTATTCATATGAATTCACAAAATGACATTTTAACATGAATATTAACAAAAGCAGCTCTACATTGTTAGATCCCTAAATAACTCCACACAAAGTGGAAAAGTAATTTAAATTTGATCCCTGAATAATCATGTGAAACATGGCAACATATGCTGAAATGCTACTAAAACAAGTATATATGCTGAAATGCTAGGGTGTTCAAGTGCAGGAAGGGATTCTTGTTCATACTTTTATCACATAAAGAAGAAGAAAAATCTAAATAGAGACCACATCTCTCACAGGAATTTCATCAAACACACCGTACGCATACCCCATACTCGACATTTTGAGTACTAGACCCCAAAAAAGATCCTTGGATTTCAGCAATACTAGGCCTAAATTTAATCAAGAAGCAAAATAAAAAAAGAAAATGGTACCAATATCAATGATATCATTGAGATGTGTAGATTTCGATGATACCCGACAATACTATAATCATCAAAAAGAGAACAAACCTTTGATTTTGATGGAGAGAGAGAACAAAACTTGGATTTTGATGGAGAGACAACGAACCTGCAAATAGCTTCTATGGCGACTGGCGATAGCCGATAGAAGTTCTATCATACAACTCTACTAAGCTTTTGTAGGAGAAGCCCCCCCCGTATTCCTTTTTTTTAAAAACAATTTGTACCCGTCCCTCCCGTCCCGCAAAAATATTAACCCTCCCTGCTCCACAAGTATAATAACCCGCCTCGCCCCGCAACTACCCCGCTCCATTGTCATCCCTACTAACATGAGTGGAACAGATAACAAGACATCTCTGAAGCTCACCCTCAAAAGTAAATTTCAAAAGTAAATAAGTTTTTAACATAAGTATGAAAGAAGAAGGCTATTGCCTTGGGAATGGAGGACTCACCAATAGTAATCTTCAACCTAACGTACTAGCCACAAGGAGGTAGAAGAATAGGAGCTATGGTCCCTACATGGTCAGATCATGTATGCAAAAAGTATGTACTAAGTATGCGGAATGAAATGCAAGAAGAGAACATTATACATAAATAGACAAGATGCATAATCATATTCAAAGAATATAATAAGCTCAATATGACATGAATGATCAATGCCTTAGTCAAACATGCACGTGAATAGTGAAACCAAAGAACATCTCATATATAGATGGGAAGAGACCATAACCGACATGCAAGACCAAGCGAGCTATTACTTGGAATTTCGATGTTCACTCCACACCAAAAAAGAAGTGGTCTACTTTGACTTGGTAAACCAAACACTCACCTTACTGGAGCTTCCCCATTTAAGAAAGTGCTTCACAAATGCCTTATGGGAACACCACTCTTTTTGGTTACCTTACAAGAGCACCGCCCTTTTCTGTTAATATATGATAAAAGCCTTATTGGAACTGTGACACCCTGTAACTCCACATGCATATGTGCCTATTTTTCAAACCTCATTCATATGGTTGGAAAGTGTATTAGGCTCATGAGAGACTTCTAGTACTTGGATGAGTTCAAGACTTCCCTTTAAATTGAGTTTTGGGTGTTGCTTTGTGCAAGGGTCAACTTTACATGACCATAAATTTTAGCACACAAAGAACAGGATGATCCATACTACCAAATGAAATCATTTTGAGTTTTCTTTCTAACATAATTGGTTTCACCTCATTCTGATTTTGGATGAACGAGTTATGCCCGTTTTCGTAAAGCCCCTTCGTGCAGTATTGCTACACGGGCCTATAAATGGGCTGTGTGGCATCTCACAACCCGTGATACTGGCCTAGGGCCTAAAACGACCACATTTTGGCCAAGTCATGCTCCACGACCAGCCACATGGACCGTGTGGTGTTGCACGAGCCATGAGGCCTTCCGTGAGGCTTCTGGAGCAAAAAATTTTCTAAGTATAAAATTACCATCTCGTAACTTTCATGAAATATTCTAACTATGGTTTGACGGACTAGTAAATAGATTGTGTGGCTTAACATAGCCCGTGAATCAATCAGTAAGGTGACCCTTTCTCAATTTTTCCTCCATTTCACTAATGATATTTTCGTAAATTTAATCTATTCTAATGGCCTTTTGGGACTTCCAATGCTATCTTAACCTTATCAAAATACCTAAACCCTATTCCAAAGGATCACAATCATTCATCTCAACTTGAATACACTCTTAAATTCTCTCAAGAGCCTTCACCAAAACCCTAATAGGAATTCAAGGGAACTCAAGAGCAAGTTTTGGATTCCAAGACCCCTTTCCAAGCTTCAAGTCCTTCTCAACCAAATTTCAAGAATTTAAAATCTAAGGTATATGAGTTTTAACCATTGGGTCCTCTAACTCATGTTTCCCAATCTTCTTTTTTATAAGAATTGCATGTTTTCAAGTTAGATTATCTATGGGTATCTCTTATTATGAATTATGATTATAAACTATGTTCGTGTTTTATGAAGTGTTGATTGACTATGCATATATTGAGCTATAAAACTATGATCTGTTGTGAGATTTGATGATAGGTTTTAATGTATCTTGCATGAGGGTATTACCAAGTGTTGGTGGGTTGATTTACATAGATATTTCTTGTAAAGGCCCCAAAAAGTGCCCAAAAATGTGCTTCGAAAGTGGCTTGAATGGTAATTTCCATGTGTATCAAAATTTGTGTGCAATATCAAAAATTTGCCTTTATATTCTCTTTCAGGGGGTCATTTTGAGTGAAAAATGGATCTAACCCCAATTTAAGAGCAAATGATTAGCAAGTTCGATTTTCCAAAAATGCAATTTCTAGTGAGATTTAAGCGTCCCTTCCGCAATGCGCACCAGTGTTAAAACTGGTGAAAATTTTTGACTTTGGTCCAAGACTTTTAATTCTGATGATGATTTCCCTTGAGCTTTTCACGCCCCTGGCGCGACAAGCCAAAGGCGCGCTGTAGTGTTAAATTTTGCCAGTTTTGACTTCGGTTGAAGAATTTTAAGTCTTGGGCCTAAGTGTTCCCAAACGTGAAAATACCTATACTTAGCCATTTTTCACCCTCACATCATTCTAAACATTAACCAATACTCATTCAAACACTTAGTCAAATATTTTACTCCTAAACTCAAGTCTCAAAACCATTTTCAGAATCTTAAGGATTGCAATCATGCTTCAAGTGTCCATCTCCAATCTTCATCAAGTTCATCTCCAAAGATAAGGTATGTATGTTTCTTTCATGGGTTCCTTTCACCCATGATACCCAAGCTTCCTTTTACTTAAATTTGTATGATTTTTAAAGATATACTCATGGGTCTTATTTATTATAAAAATCACCACACACTATGTTAGGGTTTATAAAATTATGACTATTTTGCTATGTTTTGAGATACGAAACCAAGCTCTAATGTAAGATTTGATGAAGGGTTTTGATGTATCTTGCTTGAGGGTGTTACCATGTATCTATTGATGGTTTTGCATTAGATTTTCTAGCATGATGACACTCTTGAATTGTATGGTTTTACACTAGCACTACACACCCTCTAAGTGTTTGATAAAATATCTGGTTATGGTTTCTTGAGAAATTAAAGGTCCAATGCTTGTCTTATCAGTTGAATGATGATATGATGATAAAATGAATGTATATATATGAGGACTATATAATGATGAAGTGAATATATGTATATAGTATTCTCTATATAGTGTTGGAATGTGACCATGCCCTGCTCAGGGTTGCGCACTGGTTAACTTTGTCAAGGGGCTACCTTGATAACCTATCGAAGGGTTTGTACTCTGGCATCATGGATAGTAAGGTGTGACTATCCATCAACCTTGTTGGGGGTTTGTACCCATCAATCTATTGCGGGATTTGTACTCCAGTACCACAGGTGATAGGGTGCGACGATCCACAACCTATCAGGAGGTTTGTACTCCGGTACCATGGGTGGTAGGATGAGATGATCCACCAACCTATTGATGGGGTTTGTACCTCAATAACCAAGGGTGGTAGGGTGTGATGATCCACTAATAGTTTAATAGTCTCTTCTTACACATATTCTATGTTCTATATAAGCATGTTTTACTTCAAGTATCATTCATACATGTCATATTGTTATTATGGTATTCATTGCCTATGAGTATGCATTTTGCCCACGTTGCCTATCTCTAGTTGCATTACATCCTACATACTAAGTACATTCAAACGTACTAACGCATACTCTATACCTATATGATGTCACCATGTAGGAATCAGAGCATCGTTTGATCATCCTCCTCCTCCACGTGACTAGTTCAATTATCCTACAAGCTTATTGGTGAGTCCTCTATTTCGGGGACATTGCTTATACTCTCTTGCTATGTATTAAGACTATCTTTCTTTTGGTTATGTATTGACTATAAGGTGAGCCCAGTTGCTTGTCTTGTCCCCCGTTCTTATCTATGTAGTAGAGGTGTTGTTGGACATGTTATGTATCTATGTTATGAGTCTTGACTATCTTGTTTCTTGATGTTATGATATGAAGGTTTATCCTTAGCCCCAATTCCCTTGCTTATGCTTAATTCTCATTATCATTTTAATTGCATCTGTGACCAAGGATGTGTAATAATATGCTATGAGGCTTATTTGAGGTTCCTTTGGGTTCCCCATTCACCAATCACGTCTATGCCTTAGGCTTGGTCGTGACAAAGATGGTATCAGAGTACTAGGTTATTAAATCCTCAGAGTCTAACACACTGTGGTTATTAGAGTTATATTCATGGTTGTGCTGTGCACTACAACTATGAGTTGTAGGTATGAGACGTTTTAGGAAATATTTCCCTTTTTCATGTTCTAAGTCATACTATAGAGTTGAAGTAAGCTTACCTCCCCTAACGCTTGTTCTTTGCTATGCTAGATCATGCCTAACATGAGAGAGAGACGAGCTTGCATGCCCGAAGAGCAACAGGCCAATGGAGAGCTTAGGGATGCTCTCACCTTGCTTGCACAAGTGGTGGCTAATCAAGCTAATCAAGGGGCGCAAGCCCCTCATGATGCTACACCGGCCTCTCGGGTGAGAGACTTCATGAGAATGAATCCCCCGGAATTCAATGGGTCAAAGGTAAGTCAGGACCCTCAAGAATTCATTGATGAGGTTTATAAAATTTTATCTATTATGGGTGTGAGGCGAGAGGATAAGACGGAGTTGACTACTTACCAACTCAAAGGGGTAGCACAAATATGGTAAAACCAATAAAAGGAGGAAAAGGGAGTCAACTATGTGGTGCTTTGGGAGAAGTTCAAGGTGACCTTCCTTAATTAGTTCTTCCCACTTGAACTTAGGGAAGCTAAGCTAGTGGAATATATAAATTTGAGACAAGGGTCCATGAGTGTAAGGGAGTATGCCCTCAAGTTCAACCAACTTTCTAAATATGCTCCACATTTATTGGCCGACTCAAGATCTAAGATGAACAAATTTGTGATGGGTGTGTCTGACTTGGTTAGTGAGGAGTGCTAGTCTGCTATGTTGATTAGTGACATAGACTTGTCATGTTTGATGACCTATGCTGAGCAAATGGAAAGGGAGAAAGTGAGGAAGAGGAGGGGTCATGAAGCTAAGAGGGCTCATTTCGAGGGTAAGTTCCAAAAGGGTGGCCGGATTCACCAAGGCCATGGATCCTCTCATGTGCAGTGACTTCCAAAGGACCCAAGGTGTTAGTGTTATGATTTCTACTGAGGTGTGACCTAGGTGTGGTAAGGGTCATAAGGCTCCATGCTTGAGAGATACTAATGCATGCTTTAGTTATGGGGAAGTGGGTCATAAAAAGGTGGATTGCCTTGAAATCACAACAAAGGCAAAAAGGATCATCGACAATGTGGTAATGCAGTTCCAAATGGGTTCTCTCTATTGTTTCCCCATGACAAAATTGACTCAAAAGAAGGCTAAGTTTGTGTGGACCGGTGAATATGAGAGGAGCTTCCAAACCTTGAAACATAAGCTTGTGTCCGCTCCTATATTATCACTACCGATGGGCTTGAGGGATTTGTGGTGTATTATGATGCTTCTAGAGTAGGTTTGGGTTATCTGCTAATGCAAAATTGCAAGGTGATAGCCTATGCTTCTGGGCAACTCAAAGTGCATGAAAAGAACTACCCTACTCATGATCTTGAATTGGCTGTCGTAGTATTTACTATGAAAATTTTGCAACATTATTTGTATGGGGTGCATGTTGATGTGTTCACTGATCATAAGAGCCTCCAATACGTCTTTACTCAAAAAGATCTTTACTTGAGGCAAAGAAAGTGGCTAGAACCTCTTAAAGATTATGATATGCGTGTGTATTATCATCAGGGTAAGGAGAATATGGTGGCAGATACCTTGAATAAGGTGTCCATGGGTAGTTTAGCTCATGTTGATGGTAGTGAGAAGGAGATGGTTAGGGAAGTGCATCGGTTGGCTAGATAGGGGGTTAGATTGGAGGAGGTTGGTAGTGGTGATGTTGTTGTGGATGGTTCTAGGTCTTCTTTGGTTGTTGAGTGATGGCAAAATGAGATCTTGATCCCTCCTTATCAGAGGTGAAGGCCTTGTTAAAAGAGCTAAAGGTGGAGGTTTTCTCCCAAGGGGGAGATGGTGCCCTTAGGTACCAAGGTAGGTTGTGTGTACCATGTGTTGATGGCTTGATAGAAATGATCCTTGATGAGGCCTATACCTCTTCTTATTCTATCCACCCCGGTTCCACCAAAATGTATAGAGACTTAAGAGAGGTGTATTGGTGGGGAGGCATGAAAAGGGACATTGCGAAATTCATTTTCGATTGTCATAGTTGTCAACAAGTCAAAGCAGAGTATCAAAGGTAGGGTGGCCTAACACAAGATATAGAGATTCCTACTTAGAAGTGGGAGGTGATTAATATGGATTTTGTGGTTGGGTCGCCCAAGACTAGAAAAGGCTTTGATTCCATTTGGGTTGTGGTAGATAGGATGACAAAAATGGCTCATTTCCTACCGGTTAAGACCATAGATAGGGCTAACGATTATGCAAGGTTCTATATCCATGACTTGGTGAGGTTGCACGAGATTTCTTTGTCCATCATATCAGATCATGGTGCTCAATTTGCCTTATATTTTTGGAGGTCCATCTAAAGGGGTTTTGGTACTAGAGTTAAGCTTTCTACGGTCTTCCACCCTCAAAGGAATGGCCAAGCCGAAAGGACCATCCAAACCCTCGAGGATTTGCTTAGAGCATGTAAGTTGGAGCTTAAGGGTAGTTGGGACGATCATCTTCCATTGATTGAGTTTTCCTATGACAATAGCTACCATTCTAGCATCGGTATGGCTCCTTTTGAGGCTCTCTATTGTAGACGTTGTAGATCATC
This sequence comes from Solanum virginianum, assembly GCA_000787875.1. Taxonomy (NCBI): domain Eukaryota; kingdom Viridiplantae; phylum Streptophyta; class Magnoliopsida; order Solanales; family Solanaceae; genus Solanum; species Solanum virginianum. Next base: position 13,494 of record DF364204.1, on the reverse strand, counting down.
GGTGGGGTGGTTTGAGGTTGGTGAGGTGGCTTGTTAGGACCAGATCTAGTTATGGAGGCTCTTGAGAAGGTTAGGATGATTAGAGAAAGGTTCAAGATGGCCCAAAGTCATCAAAAGTCTTATGCCAATGTGAGGAGAAGGGAGCTTGAATTCAAGGTTGATGATTGGGTCTATTTGAAGGTGTTACCCATGAAGGCTGTGGTCCATTTTGGTAAGAAGGGAAAATTAAGCCCTAGATATGTGGGTCCTTATAGGGTGACGAGAAGGGTTGGCAAGGTAGCTTTTGACTTGGAATTGCCTAGGGAAATGGATTTGGTTCATCTGGTGTTTCATGTGTCTATGTTGAGGAAATGTGTGGGTGATCCAAATGCTATTGTGCCTCTTGATGTTGTGGGTGTGGTTGAAGATAATTTGACAATGAAGAGGTTCCGATTCAGATTTTGGATAGGCAAGTGAAGAGGTTGAGAAACAAAGAATTGGCTTTCGTTAAGGTCCTTTGGAGGAATCAACAAGTTGAGAGTGCTACTTGGGAGGCCAAAGTGGATATAGAAAAGTGATATCCTTATCTTATTCAATCCACTCAAACCTAAGGTATTGATCTAAGTCCTTTATATGATCTCAAGTCTTGATTTCATCCCTTTTGTCATTGCATATGTTCATGTTTAAATTAACAAGTTCATGATGATTTTACACTTATGATGAGATTTTCGAAATGATGTTTAAGTGCACTGTCACATCTCTATGTCGGCTGAAATTGTCATATTTGTATCTCTAGTATACGTCTCTTTGACATTCGAGGATGAATGGTCCCATGGAGGAGATATTGTAATGACCCTAAAAAGTGCCTAAAAATGTACCTCGGAAGTGCCCGAAATGGTAATATCCATATATCTCAAAATCCGTGCGCAATATAAAAAATTTGACTTCATATTCTTGTTCAGGGGGTCATTTTGAGTGGAAAATAGGCCTAACCTTGATTTAAGAGCAAACGATTAGCGATTTTGATTTTCCAAAAATGCAATTTCCAGTAAAGTTTATGTGTCCCTTCCGCAACGCGCACCAGTGTTAAATCTGGTGTAGATTTTTTACTTTCGTCCAAGAGTTTTAAGTCTTGGGCCTAACTGTACCCAAACGTGAAAATACCTATACTTAGTCATTTTTCACCCTCATATCATTCTAAACATTCACCAATACTCATTCAAACACTTAGTCAAATATTTTACTCCTAAACTCAACTCTCAAAACCATTTCCGGAATCTTAAGGATTGCACTCAAGCTTCAAGTCTCCATCTCCAATTTTTATCAAGTTCATCTCCAAAGCTAAGTATGTGGGTTTCTTTCATAGGTACCTTTCACCCATGATACCCAAGCTTCCTTTTACTTAAGTTTGCATGATTTAAAGATGATTTACTCATGGATCTTATTTATTATAAAAATCACTGCACACTATGTCAGGATTTATGAAATTGTGACTGTTTTGCTATGTTTTGAGCTATGAAACTAAGCTTTAATGTAAGACATGATGAAGGGTTTTGATGTATCTTGCTTGAGGGTGTTACCATGTATCTATTGATGGTTTTACATTGGATTTTCTAGCATGATGACATTGTTTAATTGCATAGTTTTACACTAGCACTACACACCCTCTAAGTATTTTTATAAAATGTCTGGTTATGGTTTCTTGAGGAATTAAAGTTTCAATGCATGTCTTATGAGTTGAATGACTATATGATGATGATAAAATGACTGTATGTATATGTGTACTATATGATGATGAAGTGAATGTATGTATATGGTATTCTCTATATAGTGTTGGAATATGACCATGCCCTACTCGGGGGTTGCCCACTAGGTAACCTTGTAAAGGGGTTAGTACTTCGGCAGCATGGGTGGTAGGATGCGACTATGCATCAATCTTGTTGGGGGTTTGTACCCATCAACCTATCGGGGGTTTATACTCCGGCACCATGGGTGGTAGGGTATGACGATCCACCAACCTATTGGGGGGTTTGTACTCTGGTACCACGGATGGTTGGGTACGACGATCCACCAACCTATTGATGGGGTTTCTATCTCAATCACCAAGGGTGGTAGGGTATGACGATCCACCAATAGTTTAATGATCTCTTTTTACGCATATGTTATGTTCTAAATAGGCATGTTTTTCTTCAAGCATCATTCATACATGTCATATTATTAGTATGCTATTCATAGCCTATGATTAAGGATTTTGCCCACGTTGCCTATCTCTTGTTGCATTGCATCCTATATATTTAGTATATTCAAATATATTAATGCATACTCTATGCATACATGATGTCACCATGTAGGAACCGGAGCACCACCACTTGATCATCCTCCTCCTCCACATGTCTAGTTTGATTATCCTACAAGATTATTGGTGAGTCCTCCATTTATGTAATGATATGCTATGAGGCTTGTTTGGGATTCCTTCAGGTTCTCCATTCGTCGATCACGTCTAGGCCCTAGGCTTGGGTCGTGACATTTCTCACATGATTTCACTCTTGAATTGTATGATTTTGAACTAGCATTACACATCCAACAAGTGTTTGAGAAAATGTCTTGTTAAGGATTCTTGAGTTATTGATGATATATTGCATGGTCTATGAGTCAAGTGGCTTTATGATGATGAAGGGGATATATATATGTGTGGAATTCATGAATAGTATCAATGATTTTGCAAGTAACAAGTTCAGCTCTCGGTGGCCTTGTTGAGGGGGTATCAAGCCTCAATCACCTTGTCGAGAGGGTGTCAAGCCTCGGTGGCCTTGCGAGGGGGTATCAAACCTCAATCACCTTGGCAAAGGGTTGTCAAGACTTAGTTGCCTTGTTGAGGGGGTATCAAGCCTTAATCACCTTCTTTGGAGGGTGTCAAGCCTTGGTTGCCTTATTGAGGGGGTACCAAGCCTCAATCACCTTCCAAGGGGGTGATATGCCTTGGAGTTCAAATAATAGTTTGCTTGGGCTATGTGATGTGGTCTCTTCCTATACATGTAGGCTATAATTATAAGTTATATGATTTTCAAGCATGTTTTACTTCAAGCATTATTCATGCATGCAATATTAACGTTATACTTATCCTTTGCTAATGGTTACGCATTTTGACTATATTGCCTATCTCTTGTTGCATTGCACCCCACATACTTAGTACATTCAAATGTACTAACATATACTATATGCCTATATAATGTTACCATATAGGAACTGGATCTCCATTTGATCACCCTCCTCCTTCACGTGGCTAATACTATCTCTTGAAGCAAGTTTTGGTGAGTCCTCAACTCCAAGGACAATATATATTGATTTCATGCTATATAAAGACTCTTTTCTTTTGTTGGGTGTTTATGACTATGAGGGTGAGCCCAGAAAGTGTCGTGGTCCCTGTTCAATTCCATGTTTAGAGGTGTTGTTAGACAAGTGATGTAATTATGCTTTGAGTTTTGACTCTTTTATGTTATATAAGTATTCAACTCTTTCCCTGAGTCCCGAATCCCCTTGTTTATATCTATTATGTTGTTTACTTCGCTTCTGCGATCAAGGATGTGTGATTGATATGCTAAGAGGCTTGTTTGGAGTGCCTTCGGGTTCTCCATTCGCCGTGTCACATCTAGGCCCTAGGTTTGAGTTATGAAAAATATGGAATCAGAGCACTAGGTTGTTTATGGTCCTCGAAATCTAACACACCGCGTTGATTAGAGTCTTATTCATGGTAATGAAGCATGCCACAACTACGAATGGGAGGCTATGAGGCATTTTAGGAAATATTTCACTTCTTCATGATCTAAGTTGTACGGTAGAGCTAAGTCTCCTAAGGCTTATTACTGATCCCTAACCATTACGTTTCAAAACTTGTCTCAAGCTATTTGGGATAGTGACATTTCTAGTGCGGAGGCTCTCAATGCTCCATGGATATTGGCCAAAGTTGTGACCGCCCAACTCAACCAATCGGTGGGCACCCTCGAGAATTCAAATGACAAGAGGGGGACAGAAAGTCCAAGAGAACCCGAGTTGAGGGTGCTTCATCTTCTACTAGACTACCAGTGCCCAAGTACAAAAAGAAAAGGGTCCATTTAGTCACTTGTCAAGGGTATGGCAAAAACCATCAAGGGGAGTGTTTAGTGGCCACTGAGAGTTGTTTCAAGTGTGGCGGTGTTGGGCATAAGATGAGATATTGCCCGGTGGCCTCAAAGTAAGAAAGGAGAAGGGTTCATTGTGAATGTAGCAATGGTGGAATGACTCATCCTATGTGTCTAAAATATGGGAGGAATCATAATGTCTGATATCTGAGGAACATAGGTGCATGCTACGGGTGTGGCAAGATGGGCCACAAGATTGTTGATTGTCCATATGCTCGAAAAAAGTGTAAAGGTGGTCGACTTCAAAACCAAGGTGGTTAGGTTAGTCAAGAGGCTTAAGGTGGTTAAGGGGGTGCTCTACAACATAATCGATTCTATGCTCTTCAAGGGAGACAAGGAGGGGATGAGGTGATTGATGTGGTTACCGGTATGTTGAAGTTTCCTTTAATATTGATGTGTATGCATTGATGGGTCCAGGTGCCACTATTTTTTCATTATTCTTTTTTGTTGCTAGTGGGCTTCATGTGTGTCCCGAATTGCTATGTGAATTTTTTTGGTGTCTACCCCTATTGGTGAGTCTATTGTTGCTAAAAGAGTCTATAGAAATTATCCCGTGGTCGTATTGCAATAGGTCTTGCCTTGTTATTCTGTTGAACTAGATATGGTGCATTTTGATGTTATTCTTTGGATGGATTGATTAGATGCATATTATGTCTCCATTGATTGTAGAACCCATAGATTTAGATTCCAATTCCCTAGTAAACCCGTCCTTGAGTGGGGGATTGTAGAGTGATGGTGAAGAGATAGGTTCATTTTTCGTCGTAAGGTCCAATTGATCTCTAAGGGGTTGCATTTATCATCTTGTAAGAGAAGGAATGTTGAGCCTAAGGTCCTTCCTATTGAGTCGATTCCGGTGGTCAATGAGTTCTTGATGTCCTTTCGAATATTTATAATTTTGGGGTAGTGTCTTTCGATTTGGCTAATATACCAGCTATGTCTATAGGTCTCATAAATAGGGTCTTTAAACCCTACCTTGATATGTTTGTGGTGGCCTTTAGTGATGATATATTGATTCATTTTCGAGAGTGTGAAAAAGCGTGTGAATCATTGAGGGTGATATTGCGAATTTTGGGGAATGTGAGGTTGCTTGCTAATTATGGAAAGTGGAAATCTTTGGGGTGACAAAAGGGTGGTTGGAGAATTGCACTAGTTAAATAGGTTAGGAGTAAGGTTGGGTGAAGTTGAGAGTGGAGATTTTCTCCCTGGGGGAGATGGTGTCTATAGGAACCAAGGTATGCTATGTGTGCTTATTGTTGACGAACGGGTTTACTTGAAGTCCCACCCATGAAGGGTGTGGTCCGGTTTGATAAGAAAGGGAAATTGAGCCCAAGGTTTGAGGGTCCTTATAGGGTGTTGAGGAGATATATTGGTGACCCACGTATTATTGTGTCCTTAGAGGTGGTGGGTGTGATGGTGGATTTTTGACCTATGAGGAGGTCCCGAATAAGATATTGGGTAGAAAAGTGAAAAGGTTGAGGAACAACCATCCGTTAAAGCCCTTTGGAGGAACCATCAAGTTGAGGTGCCACTTGGAAGGCCAAGGCAAACATGATGAAGCGACATCCCTATTTTTATTTTTCCAACCTACTTACGCCCAAGGCACTACGTTCTTTCTTTTCCCATGCAGTCCTAATCTTTTCATTTCTTGAGTCTCATGGCATGACATGCATACATGTGCATTAGAATGATTAATATGATGTTTTGAATTGTTTGAACACATTTTGGCAAGTCTTAACTACTTTATGATTTTCAACTAGTAAACTATGCATTGAATCTTATGGTTGGGAGTTTCATGTTCTAAGTCAAGTCTTTCAAGCCTTGTTTTTCCACATTCGAGGATGAATGTTTCCAAGAGAATGATATTGTGACACTGCATAACTCCATATGCATATGTGCCTATGTTTCAAATCACATTGGTATGGTTGGGAAGTGTATTAGGCTTATGAGAGACTTCTAATACTTGGATGAGTTCAAGACTTCCCTTTAAATTGAGTTTCGGGTGATGGTTTGTGCAAGGGTCAACTTCTGATGGCCATAAATTTTAGCACACAAAGTAATGGACGACCCATGACATACCAAATGAAAGCTCTTTCAGTTATCGTTCCAACGCACTTGGTTTCATCTTATTCTAAGTTCAGATGAAGGAGTTATACCCATTTTCGTAGAGCCCCCTCCGTGCAGTATTGCCATATGAGCCAGTAAATGGGCCGTGTGGCTTCTCACGACCCGTGAGACTGGCCTGGGGCTTGAAATGGTCACATTTTTGCCAAATCATATGCCACGACTAGCCACACGAACCATGTGGTGTGTCATGGACTATGAGGCCTTCCGTGAGGCTTCCAGAGCAAAAACTTTTCTAAGTATAAAATTACCATCTCGTAACTTTTGCAAAATTTTCTAAGTATGGTTTGATGGACCAGTAAATGGACCATGTGGCTTGACATGGCTCATGAATTAGTAGTGAGGTGACCCTTTTTCAATTTTCCCTCTGTTTCACTAATAGCGTTTTCGTAAATTGAATCTATTCTAATGGCCTTTAGGGAGTTCCAATGCAATCTTAACCTTCCTAAAAGATCTAAACCCTATTCCAAAAGATCAAAATCATCCCTCTCAACTTGAATACACTCTCAAATTCTCTAAAGAGCCTTCACCAAAACCCCAATAGGAATTCAAGGGAACTCAAGAGCATGTTTTGGATTCCAAGACCCCCTTCAAGCTTCAAGTATTTCTGAACCCAATTTCAAGAAATTCAAGGTCTAAGGTATGTGAGTTTTAACCATTGGGTCCTTTCACCTATGGTGCGCAATCTTCCTTTTTATTAGAATTGCATGTTTCAAGTTGGATTATCTATGGGTATCTCTTATTATGAGTTATGATTATAAACTATGTTGGGGTTTTATGAAATGTTGATTGACTATGCATATTTTGAGCTATAGAACTATGATGTATTGTGAGATTTGATGATGGGTTTCAATGTATCTTGCATGAGGGTGTTACCAAGTTTTGGTGGGTTGATTTATATTGATTTTTCTCACAGGATTTCACTCTTGAATTGCATGATTTTGAACTAGCATTACACACTCACCAAGTATTTGATAAAATGTCTTGTTAAGGATTCTTAAGTTATTGATGGTCTATTGCATGGTCTATGAGTCAAGTGGCTTTATGATGATGAAAGGAATGTATATATGCGTGGAATTCATGAAAAGTATCTATGATTTTATAAGTAACATGTTAAGCTCTAAGTGGCCTTGTTGAGGGGGTATCAAGCCTCAATCGCCTTGTCAAGTGGGTGTTAAGCCTCGGTGGCCTTGCTGAGGGGGTATCAAGACTCAATCACATTGTTGAGGGGGTGTCAAGCCTTGGTGTCCTTGTTGAGGGGGTATCAAGTCTCAATCACCTTGTCGAGGGGTTGTCAAGCCTTGGTGGCCTTGTTGAGGGGGTGTCAAGCATCAATCACCTTGTCGAGGGGGTGTCAAGCCTCGGTTGCCTTTTGGGGGTACCAAGCCTCAATCACCTTCCAAGGGGGTGGTATGCTCAGAGTTCAAGTAATAGTTTTCTTGGACTATGTGATGTGGTCTATTCCTATACATGTAGGCTATAATTATAATTTATATGATTTTCAAGCATGTTTTACTTCAAGCACTATTCTTGCATGCCATATTGATACTATACTTATCCTTTGCTTATAGTTACACATTTTGACTATGTTGCATATCTCTTGTTGCATTGCATCCTACATACTTAGTACATTCAAACGTACTAATGCATACTCTATGCCTACATGATGTTACCATGTATGAACCGAAGCTCCATTTGATCACGCTCCTCCTCCATGTGGCTAGTTCTATCTCTTGATGCATGTTTTCGTGAATCCTCAACTCTGAGGACAATATCTATTGATTTCATGCTATGTAAGGACTCTTTTCTTTTGTTGGGTGTTTATGACTATGAGGGTGAGCCTAGAAAGTATCGTGGCCCTCGCTCAATTCTATGTTTAGAGGTTTTGTTAGATAAGTGATGTAATTATGCTTTGAGTTTTGACTCTTTTATGTTATATAAGTATTCAACTCTTTCCCTTAGTCCCGAATCCCCTTGTTTATATCTATTACGTTGTTTACTTTACTTCCACGATCAAGGATGTATGATTGATATGCTAAGAGGCTTGTTTGGAGTCCCTTCGGGTTCCCCATTCGCCATGTCACGTCTAGGTCCTAGGTTTGGATCGTGATAGGAACACCACCCATTTTTGTATATCAATTAGCATGTACCTTATGGGAACCCCACCCTTTTCATTTGATCATGCAAAAATAACAAACCTACAACGACAACATAGTTAAGGAACTTGATCAACCAAGGTCATCTTGGTGCTAGCTGAACAATCCCAAGGAATACTCAAATCATAGTCATAATATGTATAATCTCATAGTAGATTAATATCATCATAGAATAGCTCATCAAAATCAAAGCTTCATATCATTCACGACGTTCTCATGAACTCATAACATACTTATTGGACCTTCAACATTCTAAACATCTATAATTCGCTTATCTTGTCATAAAACTTTCATTTACATAAGAAACTTGGTTCATAACTTTAATCAAATCATAGTAGGTACATGCACATGGGCTTAAAGTCCATAAATATCTTAGTATTAGACATGAATGAGTTAAAGCATAGTCATTTAAGAACAATTCAAATCAACCCACCAAAATATTAGGAAAACTCCGATTTGGGTATCATAAAATCCATTCCAAAAATTCATAGTCTTTCATAGCTTTTCAAGCTATCATAGCATGCATAGAGTAGGTGTCATAAACCATTAATAATATCAAACCACAATGGGTATTCATGCATAAGAAAATCTATACTTGAAAAAATCCAACTTAAATCATGCTTGTAGACAACAATAGGAATAACCCATATATAAACAACTTTTAAAATCATGGAAATTTATTAAAAAGGACAGTTGGGCTCCATGGGTGGAAGAACCCATGGATAAAGATCTACATATATTAAGATCTTGAAACTTGATGAAGGAGACTTGATGAAACTTGAGGAATCCCTTCGGAAGCTTGGCCTTCACTAGAGTGGTCTTGGAAACCCTAGAAATTTGGATGAATGTTGGGAGAGAGAACTTGGGAGATTTGAGAAGAATTGGGGGGGTGTTTGAGAGAGGAATAAGGCTAAGACGAAATATGAGAATTTGGTTTAGAAAGGTATATCTGGGATAAATACATCAAAATCGCTTCTTGAGAAAGTAAAAATATCATAAACTGGTCAAACAATGACATTTTAATGTGTCCTAGAGGCAAAATCATTGGTCCAGGGGTCCCATCCCCGAACCATTCACTGGTACACAGAATAGGACCTTCAGATCACCCTTTTTGAAAGTTTTTGAAACATTTTAGAGTGATGTGAAGGCCAATTCATTTGATTGCTGATCGCCAAATGCATTCGGTGGTTAAATTGACCGTCGCATATTTTGACTGCCTAGACAAGCTTCAGTAAAATGGTTATAACTTTTTACTCTAAACCCAGAATAAGGTGAAATTAGATATGTTGGAAAGCTAATTTAAAGACCTCCAATTTGGTGATAGTGGTTACCTAATTCATTATTTGCAAAGTGATATGCCCATTTGAAGTTAACTCTTATATGAACTCATACTGAAACTTAGCCGATTGAAATTCTTTGGTCTTGACTTGATATAAGATATTCCTTATGAACCCAAACTACATGTAATCAACTTTAAGTATGTAGACATTAGTGTCACCATATTAAAATCATCAAGTTTATCCTATACACATATGAGAAATGACTTAGGTCTTAGCTTAAGATCTAGGGCGTTACATCATACCCACATTATTTCCTATGAGCAAGATGTCATCTATATATAATGCCAACAACACTACTTGTACCAATTCTATATTTTGTACACACAAGACTCATCCAGACATTGCTCCACACTAAAAGTCTTGACAGTATTGTCAAACAAGTATTCCATGTTGTAGAAGCTTGCTTTAATCCATGAACAGACCTTTTAAACTTGCACAATATGCATTCTTTTCCTTTTTCTATGAAACCATCTGGTTGACGCTTAAAGATGTTCTCATCAAGACCTCCATTAAGGAACTCTATCTTGACGTTCATCTACCAAATCTCATAATCATAATGAGTAATAATGGATAAGAGAATTCTAATAGACTTAAGCATGACTACTGGTGAAAAAGTTTTCTCATAATTGACACCTTCTTTCTGGGTAAACCATTTTGTAACAAGTCTAGCTTTGTATGTTTTTACTTTTTTTATCTATTCCTCTCTTTTTCTTATAGATCCACTTGTACCTAAAGGGTTTTAATCCATCTTTAGGTGGTTCTACAAGATCCCAGACTTTATTGGAGTACATGGACTCCATTTCTGATTTCATAGAAATAATCCATTTTTTTTACATATTTATCTTGTAGTGTTTCATCATAATTCAAGGATTCGATATTCGACTCTTCAGGGATTCAGTTAAATGACTCTCCCAAGAGTACATACCAAAGTGGTTGTCTTATCACTCTCTCACTATGACGAGTCACCAAAGTGCAAGTGCAGATATAGAGGGAGTTGCATTACTATGATCTTCTGGTTGAACCATACAATTTGTAGGATCTTGAGTCCCTACATTATCCTTAGCACCTTGCGATGTGGATATATCAACAACTTCTTCCTTTAATATAATATGCTCAGTACTACTCCTACTACTTTGATGTAATGAGTTTTCAGAAACTTTTACTTGTGGAATTATATGTCTATTAACATCTCTTGCACTACTAGAATGTAAAGGCATGTTAACTCTAACATTTGGTGTTTGAATTTGGCTTTCATTATATTAAGTAGATTGATGTGTTATCTCTTTGCTTAATTCTTGTAAAACTAGTTTACTTCTGTGAATGTGATTTGTTAAAAAATCCTTTTCTAGAAACTCAGCATTATTACTTACAATGATTTTCTTTTCTTTAGGATTATAAAATAGACCACTTTTTGTTCCTATAGCGTACTCAATAAAAACACATACTTCTGTTCTAGGTTTTAATTTTTTTCTATCTTCCCTTTCAGCACATGTGTTGGGCATCCATAAATTCAAATGTGTTTAAAACTAGGTTTGTACCCAGTCCATAGTTTAATGAGTGTCATAGGTACATACTTAGAGGGAACTAAGTTCAGAATGTAATTTGCAGTTTCTAATGCATATATCACCAAAACCAATGAGGCAAATCAGAGTAATTCAGCATAGATCTAACCATTTCTAAAAGAGTTATATTTCTTCTTTTTGCTACACTATTTTGTTGTGGCATTCTAGGTGCCCTTTGGGTTCCCTTTGTGTCATATCATGCCTAGGCTCTGGCTTGGGTCGTGACATCAAAGGAGACATGTTGAATCTGAGATTGAAAAAAGCTACAATAGATCAATCATAAAGTCATATAAACATTGAATAATTGAATTCAAACTCATAACATATACGTACATTTATGCGTCTTGAATAGTCAATCATTGGGATTGGAGAACTTCTCATACAATATACATATGTAATGACTAATTATTGATGTGTTTTCAAAATACAAAACTTTTGATACTTAAAACTTGGAATTTTGTGTGTTCTCAAAGTGATATTAGTGAATTTGATGTATTTTTATATTTATTTTATAAGATTGTAGGGTTGGCACAATTGTTGGGCTACGTATGCAGATTTTGCAGAAGTTGAGGTTTCATGAGATCCCTTATGGGCTGTTGAAAATTCCATGAATTGTAGATTTGATTTCATACACAATTCCAGTGAAGGGTGATTTTCTAAAGTTTAATCTATGAACATGTACCCAAACCTCACTTTTCAACTCATCAGGATGCTTCATAGACTGACGAATATCAAAGACAACTTCTTTGTCATTCATTCTAAACTTGAGTTGACCAACCTACATATCCACTAGAGCTCGCTCGGTAGCTAGAAATGCTCTTGCCAAGATGATTGGAACTTTAAAATCAACCTTAGAGTCTAGAATTACAAAATTTGCAATCAATATAAATTTTTCAACCTTTACCAACACATCATATTGTATGCCCAAAGGTTTCTTCAACGTCCTATCCGCCATCAACAACCGCATGTTAGTAGGGGTAGGGGCACCCAAGCCAAGCTTCTTATAGACTGTAAGAGGTATCAAATTGATACAAGTACACAAATCACATAGTGCTTTTGCGAACTCCACATCTCCTATAGTGCAAGGTATAGTGAAACAACTTGGGTTTTCATGCTTTTGAACCAAGCACTTAGTAGTGATAACACTATAATGTTAAAGCTCTTGAGAAAGCTCCAAACTCACCGTGTGCTTTTGCATAACCAAATCCTTCATATATGTTGCATAACTTGGCATTTTCTCCAAAGCTTCAATTAGAGAGATGTTGATGGATACTTGCTTAATCATAGAGAGAAAGTGTTGAACTTGCCTTCTTCCTCCCTATTTTTGAGTCTTTGAGGGAAAGTGGGAGGAGGTCTTGGGATGGGCTTATACTTTGGTGGCTTTTTAGCTACCTCACTCACCCCATCTTTGACAAAATCATCTCCTTCAACCACATCCTTATTTGAAACTATCTTCTCACGAATATCTTCTACCTCAACCGGAATAGGAGAATCAATGGTACTCTTACCACCTCTAGTAGTAACCTCCATACATTACCCTTTATTCTTTAGACTTTGAATTGTGTTACTACGTATTGTATATTTTTTACACTGATTCAACTGAGTTGACACTTGACCAAATTGGTGCTCAAGCTATTACTAGCAAAATAACCCTAGAAATTACACAAAAAAGATAGTTGGCAGCTAGTATGCCTTGCAGTTACGACTCATAGGATAGCCTATGAGTCATAATTAGGGTCTCGTATTAGGTTCTTGGGATCTTGGACTCAACTAGTATGACCCACAGGTACGATTCATAGCTTGGCCTAAGACTTGTATGCTTCTCTCGTAGTTGGCCTTTAATTTTTGATCCAATATTTTGGCTTTCTAATTCCTGCTACGAGTCTACCCAAATGAGTCATAGTGAGACTTACAACTCATAGGATGGCCTCCACTTAGTAGATGTCTAATTTTTTTATCTTCGTTTCTTGCTACAACATACCCTACGACTCGTTCCTTGGGCTACGACTCGTATGTGAGCTCATATGTCCTATGATTCAGCAAAATCTGCAACTTTTCTTCAAAATCATACCAACCTAACTTTTCTACAAAAACAACACAAAAATAAATAAAAATCATAAAAAGTCGCATTAAGAACTCACAAAATCCTTTGTTTTAG